>OMLI01088166.1:0-11097 GCA_900302605.1 Rondeletia loricata | reverse complement strand
GTCTCCGTTATTGCATTGATCTGACCAGCAGAGTGTGGAAGAGTAACAGCTAGGGCAGCCAGACTGGCCACCCTGCTGTTGGCTCTATAAATAGAAGCATGGGAGCGTCACAGGAGGGCACTCACAGCGTAGTACTGACAGCCGGCCTTCCTCTTGAACGCATAGCAGCCATCTGGGTCATTCTCCTCCTCTGCCTCCGAGGAACCTGAATGGATCTACACAATAAAAACAACAACAGAAGTAAATAGAGAGATTTGGATAGGACACTTTACCCTTTATCCACCTGCCACAGTCAGTGATGGATTCCAAAATTCACCAGCCACTATCACTATTTTACTAGCCAAATATAATTTTTAAGAATACGACCTCTGAACAACAGCTGGCTACTTGACAAAGGGTTTGGTGAATAGAATAGACGAAACAACCACAGTCAAAATTTGCCAGCATCTGTCTGGCGGCTGGTGTTAATTTCCCTCCCTGAATGTGATACTACGCCGGCAGAAGGTGGAACAGTGGTCAGCTGCAGCAATCATTGTGATCACAAAATGCATGACAAAAATTTGGCTAGCTGATTGTAGCTTTAATCCCTAGTGCTTCGTTGATGCATTTTTAAATATTAGTGGCCCATATAGAAATGTTTTTAAAACCACGTCACAATAAAAACTAAAAGTTTAATTAATTCACATTCATCTTTACGTAGTTGTAGCAGTGATGGTGAAACAATGTCATGTTTACCTGAGAGAAAGGCTCTTCGTCTGAGCTGGGGAAATCGTACTGGTTGAGGTCCTTGGGATTGAACACAGAGGGCCCTGAATGTTGAGGCGCTGACAAAGGGGCGATCTTGGGTTTCTTTTCATATTTCCTTTTGGTTCGGACCACCTCAGTCTTCTCCGGCTGGGAGGACGGGGGAGGGGAACAGAGAGAAAGTGTTTACACTGCAGTCTGCACCATCGAAAAGGTATTTCAAGATGCAAAACGTGTCCCCCATAGATTGCCTATTAGTCTGGTGTTTGGGTCTACACACAGGAAACAACAGTGAGTAAAGAGGCATTGATATGCAGATGGCAGCACGTGCCAGATGCCGCTGCCTAGCCAGATGGCTCCCCCCCTCAACCCACCCCACGTCACCCACCATCCCCACCTCCCCAGTGGGCCGACCCCTCTCCGACTGAACACACTCCCAACTCTGCTGGGATTAGTCAACTCCTATTCAGTCCTTAGCCCAGGGGGGCAAAGCCACAGAGAAGCAGGGACTCTACAGTGAAGAAGTGGTGTGTCAAATCAATGGAAGGAATGAGGGCTATAGCAATGGCGGAGGAGGGGGTAGAGTTACACAAAAAATGAGGGTCTATAAACAATAGGGAAGAGTCAACCAGCTGGTACAGAGAAAGGAGGAGAGGAAATAAAGGGGGAAATAGTTGCCTTGCTGCAGGATGGGTGGAGGGATGGAGGACACTGGAGCTAATTAAGTTATAATGGGAGGTGGTGACATGGGAGTTCACGACAGTGCTGCTTAATGCAGCAATACATTATTGAAGCATATGGCACCTCAGTTCAAAATTAAACGTTGCGAGTTCAAAGGAGTTGGCAAGTAAAATGACTACCCTACACCCTTAATGACATAACTGATTACCAGGTGTGAGTCAAGTGATGCCCAGCTGTCAGTCTCCTAGCTGAGGGCCAACCAGGTGCCTGGTATTTCCATATATTGACTGTTCATACAAGGGCTGAGCATATTGGACTTGTTTTATACCGATACTTCTTCATATACCTCTACTTATCTTTCTTTGTAAAATAAAAATAAATTCCATTATGATATAATTATTTTCTGTGTATTATTTGTACATGCCGTTTTGTTTTCTAAATAGAATCAAACCATGTTTAAAGGATTTCCTTCAGAAAATTACCCATTAACTAAAAAATGTTATGTTTGCATTGTGAGAATACATCATGTTGAACAACATCTGATTCCTTTTGAGGCCTTCAAACTATATATTGATACCAAAAGTCAGTATGCTACTCATGCTATGGTATTGATTTTCAATAGTTCAGACCCAGTTGTCATGTAAAATTCTGCACCTTTTCAAGACTGCAATTAACTAGATTTAAATTGGGTCAGTGTTCAATATAAGGTATACTGCACTCTACAGCTGAAGATTACTCTTCACATCAACCAATATCACAGTGTGAGAAGTGACAGTGAAGTGTACAACTACATTAAATGTGTTGTCATGTACATCAGGATGAAACAACTACATTTTCCCACTTTTTGTGCAATGCCCACACTTGTCAAGAGCTGGAAAGGATCAAATTTATTTTCCGTACTATTCCACACCTTAGCAAGGAGCCAGTATATTGTGGATGTGTATGGCCTTACTTTCTTGTAGTCCTTCACGTCCAAGTGGTCCTGGTGTCTGTACTGGTTACTGCTAGACAGGGGAATGATGGGGATGGTGTAGACAGGCTTCACCAGAGCCCGCTGTGCCAATGCCTCCGCCATCACCTCACTGCCAAAGTCTGGCATCACATTCCTGATGGATAGAGTGAGAGAGATAGAAGTAGGGGAGAAAGAGTGAAGAAGCATATTTAGAAAGCAGCTGCATCATCGGAGATGCTTTAAGGACATTTCTGGTTAAAATCAGAATCACTTTATTGCCAAGTACAATAAATACACAGCAATTGCTCTTGGTAGCATCGGTGCAGGGACATAATTACAGCCAACATAGTAATATCAGTACATCAAGGCACACATGGTATTATGGTAGGGCTGCACAACTACCAAAATAAAACTATTAACTACTTCAATTTCCAAATCTCAAGAGGCTGCAGTTATTTTATCAGAGGGGTGGGTGCTTACAATAGACTCCTAAAACAAGGTATTCTGGTGCTGAACCCAATTTCTGGCCTATAGATTAAAAAAAAAAATTACTTAAAAAAACAGCAAATCTTAAGCAACATCGGTTTTCTTTTTTAAATGCTTGCTGAAAAATATAAAATATAGAAAAATCTGTGTGTACTGCATTGCAATGTATATCGCAGAATTCAGCAAAATAATTCCAACACGGTTATTCAACATCATTCATGCAGCCCTTGTATAATGACAACAGAACCTCAGTGGCAAGACATACGACAGTACACATCATGCAGTACACCTGGGTCTCTCTGCTACAGCACATCATCATGAAGTGGACCACACAAGCTATCTATCGCGAATAGAGCAGTCCAATCTGGGAGTGAAAACTGGTGGTGATGCACAGGCAGAAACCAGGCCAGGATAACAGGAGGAAATTGAAATGTCACTACAAATCAAAAGCACTTCAAGGAGAGGGGTCCAATTTAAGCTCACGCCGACAGCTACTTTCAGAGGAAATTCATTCTATTCGAATTTCATGTTTAGATGGATCGCCGGGCCCCACTGGGGAAACAGAACAATTCAAAGTGGAGCATGAAAAAGAAAAATCTTTAAAAATGCAAAATAGTATAAACATACTGTCTAGTGTACTGCTTACAGACTGAGAAAGACTTTGCTGCAGACACTGAAAAGTCAATGAGCTCATTTCCTCTTGACATCACTGCACAAATAGGGTGAACTCTAGATTGATAATGCATGCAAAACGGTGTACAGAATAATGCCCCCAATTAACACACGCAGCGGAGCCTGACTCCATAAAAGATACATGGCTCTTTTTTATACTACCCAGTGTCCTCATGGCCTCTACTTGGAGTTTAGACTTGACAAGTAAACACAAGCCTAATCAAACATGTAGGTTAGCCACATAAGCCATCCAAAACACCAGCTGCAGTAACAGCCTGACACTGTCAAGTTCTCAACTTGGGGGGACGAATCATTTACAGTCTAGCCATATTTTAACATATTTACCCAAGAGTCTAATCAAAAACCATTCCCAAACCACTCCTGGAGGGACAGAACGAGGGCACAGTAACAAAATCATAAGAAAAAGAAATGTTCTTGCAAATCTAAGCAATCAAAATCAAAACAGGCAAGTGAGGACACTCCAGTTTCCCAAACCAAACTGGAGTAATCTAAATGCGAAATCCCAAAAGGTACTTTTACTATTTTACCAGCCAGCCAATTAGGTTTCTAAAACTGAACAGAACCTCAAAATAATGGCTAGTTGCCTAAGTGGCTGGTTGTGCAGACAACCTTACCAACCACTGCCAAACACTTCCCAGCATTTGGATGGTGGCTGCTGCTAATTTCACATGCTGGTCTTTCTTACCTCTTCTCCACAATCTCCAGTGTGAGGTGCAGCAGCTCCCTCTTGCTCTTCTCCCTCCTCTTGATCATCTCCAGGATGGTGACAGCTCGGCTCAGGTCCCTGCGCAGCTTCAGCATCTTCTCATACGACGCCTCGTCATTCTTTCGGTTCTGCAACATTGAATGGCGATGCGTCAGACATACAAAGCCCTAAGGGTTCCTATACATTGGTCATTTTCATATTCCTTACTTTTCCAGACCTCAATGTTTTTAAACATTTAATTGCTGGTTTCACACCTTTGATTATGGGCTAATAATATTACTACTAGCCTATGTGGTGGTGCAGACAGGGGACTAACAATTTGCAGTATATTTGTTTATTTCCAGACTTTTCCACAATCATTCTCAGGATTTTTTGTGTATTTCTCTTGAATACCCAGGAACATCAAAATCATTTCCAAAGAGTTTCCATACATTCCAGACCTGGATAGGGACTGTGAGCACTACCTACAAGCCCATATCAGAAGGATATATAAAAGATATTATTACCCATATCAGGAGACCTGACGTTTTGTGAAGCATCACTGCTGTGACTCTGAACTAATTTGCCATTGTCTGGATGGCAATTTTTGTTATACTATTGATCCCAGAGGGGGTCATATTTTCGCCTGATTCCTTCCACAAAGAGGTCAGAGGTCAGGGTCAGCCAAAGAGCAGCACCCCTGGAGCTGGTAAGGATTCAGTGTCTTGCCCAAGGACACTTCCCTAGGATGGAAACTTGCCACAATGGGGGAACAAACCTTGGCCCTTCCAATTAAAGGACAGTTTCTCTAACCACAGTGTTTCTCCTAGAAATACATTTTCTAATGGTGGGTGGTGGTGACCGTTTGGGAGTTGTTGACCGGGGTATTAGTGGGCGGCCCCTCCTGTCGGGGGGCGGGGCACCCACTAAAGGCTATGGTAAGGGTAACACTGAACCACTAGGCCACACTGTAGCATTAATTAGCAAATCACACTTGAGGCAGCACGACTGCTTCCACCCTATTCTCCTTGATGTGGTCTTAGTTGCAGACTCCTACCTTCCTGGTCTGCATCTTCTCTGTCCGTCGGCGGAAGGCCACGTAGGGGTCGCTGGTGCTGGAGCCATCCCTCTTCTCCTGCTTGACGTTGGGGATGAGGCAGCCACCCTTGCAGACTTTCCTCTTGCGGCTCCAGTAGTCCAAGACCTCCTTGATCAGCTCGTCATCCTCCTTCAGCAGCAGCTTAGCCTCCTGGAGGCTGACAAGCTGTGGAGCAACATGGGGAAGACCAAGTCAGCGCAAAACGATATAGGTTGATGTTAACGTTTCAGAAATGTAGCTGATGCTCTTGTCTAAAGCAACTTACAATGAGAGAATGTGAACACTACAGAACAGTAGAAGAATGTGAACACTACAGAACAGTAGAATACGTTTAAATTCCCTAGATCACCAACATTACAAGCAACCAATAATATGGTAAGAGCCACGGCACCCTGACAGTAGATGTAACAAATATTCCTGCATCCCATGTATGACAGACACATAATAAAAAACTGCGAGAGAACCCATAAATGTTTTTTGTTTTTTTTTCAAGTACCTGCTGTCCACTGCCTTTCTCCAGTCGGTCTATCATCTCCTCAAACTGCAGGGCGGTAATTTCCATTTTCTTCTTCAGTTTATTCACAAACGTCTCGTCCTCCGAATCTAGGTCGTAGTCTGGCTGCTCTGTATCCAAACTGAAAGCTGGGAGATGGAGAAGAATTGGTTACTGGAGACATAGGCCCAGCCTGCATAAATTCAAAGGCATTGTCAGGAACAAGATTGCCTGAACTAAACAGAACATCACTTATAAAAACACTACTAGGACAGGCTGTGCTGTGCCCATGAATTTGATGAATGAATAATCAGGCTGCTCCTACTATCACATAATTAAAAGAGATATTTCACTTTGGTAGAACATCTACGCTTTTTACCACGCACTGGCTAACAGCCAACCTCAAAGAGCAACTACCCAGGAAATCTGTAGTCATCACTGGCGTTTGGGCTGGACAGGCCACACACAAAAAAATAATCTACTTATCAACATGGTTAATGTATGTTCAGAGTATGGATTTTAGACAAATATTTCCCCAAGTATGTGCAGTTATGACAATTTAGTTACCATCAAACTGTACATTTCTGGAGGAAGTGATGTGTGTTGTAAGCTCTCTGCATGATGTGCATGTGTGTGCGAGTGTTCAAACAGTCGCCTTTTAGGTAAAGTAGGTAAAGTCCCATGTTGCCTCTACTCATTATGATGAATGAAATGTTTTGGCCTAGTTTTACGCGTACCAAAAACATTTTAAGCCCTACCACCCACACAATATCAGTGGTCACAATGACCATAGATACAATGCTGTTCATTCATACATACTGTATGAGTGCTACAAAAATGTACATGATCTACCAAAGTCAAATACTGCCTTGTGGATACAGGCGCATGTCACGATGCGTTCTTCAAATTTGAGACTTCATTATGTAGAGTCAGTTTTATACAGTGCCAGTCAATTTCAAGGAAAGTCAATGAACCTAAGGCACTGGGTATAAAATCCTGATCCCCAAGGTCTTCAGACAGCAAACACATTTACATATATGCTTTCTTTTCAAAACTACACAAATAAGTGTTAACTTTCAAGTGTGAGTACTGCCAAACTACTTTATTCTATAGCCTATTTTCCATGAAATAAATACAGCATTTTATTATCATGACACAGCACTGTGCTTGTACTTGGTTCTGTGCCTTCACCAACACAAAATGCCAGTGCTTTAGGCACTGCCTTCGGCAGATACCAGTATCCAGGGTGGGAACTTGACCAGCCAATTGTTCATAAATTGTGGCTGTAGTCAAGGTTTTCTACCCTACCAGTCACTTTGGCAGGTAACCAGCTATTGCCTGGAGATTATTTTCCCAGACAAAAAACATATTAGGCTGGTAAAGTAGTGAAAAGTGGCTGGTATCTTTTGTAATCCATCAACTACTGTGACCAATGGATGAAATTGTTTCATGCCCCGTCACTAACAGAGCCCCACTACAATCAACGCATTAACCCGCCAAACCCTGAAGCATTTGGGAAGGATTGCGACCTTCTCTCTGCTTGCTCCGCATTTAAACCCTTGAAGAGCAGGAGCAGACGGGCTGCAGTGTTTTGGTGAAAATGTCTGCGAGGGTGGTCCCTTAGGTCTATAGTTTACTCGTCCAAATAGAGTGCCTCTACTCTCCCTTCTTTCTCCTACTCTCACCAGTAACACCCCCCAACCAAATTTATATCACCCATTGAGTTTGCTCAAACGCTCAGACAGCAGGACTCCTCTGGGATCACACAGCTGCTATCAGACACCCCAGGAGCTGCCACAATCACTTACACTTGCCTCACTTACTCACACAGTCTTGTGCGCTCTGCTGTCTGACTATGAATACCCAAACACATCTCTCCTAACCAGCAGCCTAAAAACCCTGAAACCAACAGACAAGCCTGGTGCATCGAAATGGCAACAACATAACCACGTGTACGCAGACCAATAACACAGCTACGAGGATAATCCTAACGTGACAAGCCTGCTACTCACGCTGTATGTGAATAAGCTGCTTTGGCATCTTGAAGTCCCCGGGGTAGAGGGACTCGTAGTACGCGATGTTGCTCTCTGCCTCGGGGACGGGGATGACCATGTTGTCCCGCTTCTCGCCATATACCTGCTGTGCCGAGATGGCCCGCTGGAGATGGTGCTCCTGGAAGAGAGGAGGAAACAACCGTTGAGAATAGATTGCCTATAATGAAAGGATTTTTTCAGACATTTCTCATCTTTTTCCATTTTCCAGCCCTCATTTTCTTATTTTGGTTGTACCATTTTGGTTCAGGTAAGAGGAGATATGCTTATATTGGCAAGGCAAAGTGAAGATCAGATTATATCAACCTGTAGATGAAAACAGTACTTACAACAAATATCACAGTATTACTAATATGTGACCAATGTGTGTGACAAAACTCACACCTTTGTCTAGAGCATTAACCTCAGAATAAGTGCACGCTGCACTATTTGTTGCACCAGTTGTGCTTCTGCTTATGACTGAAGCTGTCCAACCCACCACCTTAATATCGCTCGCACCTTACTCAAAATACTGAGCCATGGGGCAAAATGGGGCTGCTCTGGCTCACTGCTCACATTGAAAGAATAAGTTCATTGAAATAACCATAACAATAACATTCAACAAAGCATAAAATATAAAAATGTCACTCCCCTGACTCCGTTCCATGTGCTCATTCATTCGAACCCTTAGAGGTGCAGGACTTAACAGTTACTTCTGGGTTAATTTATGTGGCCAGTAGCACAGGGCCCTAAGGTCAATCCACACAAGCCTGAGGCTCAGCACAATAAGGAAAATGAGCCCAGCAGTTTAGTTTATTAGCAAAATGATAAGACACAGAAGCGAAGTGAAACAAGTGATAAAATATTTTTTTTAAACACCACTAAAAAGATGATGAAAATTACTAATTTGAACAGCTGACATTAAAAAAAAACCTAAGAGGCTTATGAAAACATCTCACCTCAAAGCAAATAAAAAGAAAAACGCAAACAGCTCTTTTACAGGTCAGTATTAGGCCTGAAGCGTGTTCGAGAATTACAGAGACTGCACATTCAAATGAGTGCATAATTTGGTGGCAATAAGCAATTATCCAAAAACAAAACATTTCAAAACAGGACAGAGCTGCCATAGCTGTATACAGTGCATTCAGAAAATATTCAGACCTTCACTTTTTCCACATTGTTACATTACAGCCTTATTCTAAAATGGATTAAACTAAGTATAAGTATTCAGACCCTTTGCTATGACACTCAAAATTGAGCTCAGGTGCATCCTGTTTCCATTGATCATCCTTGAGATGTTTCTACAACTTGATTGGAGTCAACCTGTGGTAAATTCAATTGATTGGACATGATTTGGAAAGGCACACACCTGTCTATATAAGGTCCCACAGTTGACAGATCTCTGCAGCACTCCACCAATTGGGCCTTTATGGTAGAGTGGCCAGACGGAAGCCACTCCTCAGTAAAAGGCAGCCCACTTGGAGTTTGCCAAAAGGCACCTAAAGGACTCTCAGACCATGAGAAACAAGATTCTCTGGTCTGATGAAACCAAGATTGAACTCATTGGCCCACTCTTTTTTTCTGTTTTAAAGCATGTGCTCTGTGGCAAAAAGGTCATCATAAAGCTAGTATAAGTCACTCGGTCGGCTGGTCTGTCAGTCCCAAAGACTGGTGCTTCAGCTCACTTGGTAGGGCAGCAGACTTTCATGCGGGGGTCCCGTGTTGGCAAACGATTCAAACAGTTTGACTCTTGAACCCAGCAAGCACAGAAAGTTTACATTATGCTATTTGACATGGTCAGTTTAAAAGATAGCATTTTTCCACCAAGATGAGTTACTCCCCAAACCAAAATGTACCTTCTAGTTTCATAACATTGATTAATGTTGCACAGTCAAGAATAAGGAATATTCATGAACATCCTTATTACTGACAGACAGTATGAGCCTACTTTAGGCAACCACTTGTCACAACATCCCCAAAAACCTGCACCAATCTGGTCGCAGTTTATCATGGATTACATACTTGTTCTACAGTACGCAACCCGTGTAGGCCTATTCTCGGTGGCTGATGCAGCGAATGGCCAATCCAGTCAAACTATGACTGTGCCCGAATTCGCTGCTAACAAGTCTTTCAACAGCGCTCCTACACATTTTACACATTGTCCATTTCAAAATCCCACTACTTTTTCCAGACCTTATTTTCTTGACTGGGTTTGGAGATTTGGGTCAGTGTTCAATATGACATGCCAATTGTGGCTGGGTAATATGACTATCAACCAAGCCACAGCTGAAATGTGTCTGGCGTTTCTGTGGTATTCCCACATTTTTCAATACTTGACAATTGTTCAATTTTACATACATTTCCAGACTTGCATGGGAATTGTGTTTTAAGTGGCTAGGGCATGATCAACCTCAAGTGTAATCCAGAGCCATGAGGAGCGCTGCGTGGAGTAACAGGAGAACCATATCAGAGCTGTGAGCTGGCATGAAAGGACTCAGCGTGTGTCCAGGGATGAACCATCTGCCCCTGGTAAGCTTAACAACATGCCCAGCATTGTAAACTTTCTCTATCGCAACTACATTTTTACGCTAGCTTGAGGCAGAGAAGTTCTTTGTTGATAATGTATGCAATAAATGGTGACGGAAATGTGTATGTCAAATTAATGACTTGGACTCTGTTCAATCTTATTGCAAAACAATTCAAAAGTGGCTATATAGATCTTCTGAAAGACCAACTGTAAAATATCTGTTCCTTACACCCTCCCAGAAATGTCATATGCACTGTTGCGCCCATGTTTAAGGCACCGTACCCTGATGACAAACACAGGCTGGGAAATACTGGGACTAGTGTTGCACGATACACCGAGACTAGAAAAGCACTGCGATACCCAGCAGTTAAAAACGGTCCAATACTCCACTTTATTAGTATAGATACTTTTAGAATAATAGTGCCTGATGCCGTATTTTCTATGATTTGAGTGGATGCGCGTCCGGAGCAGTGTGTGTGTGTCCCAGACGCATGAGACTGACTGAGGAGCACATTGACTCGCTTGTTTTCCTGGCTAAGAACCTTGAACTGGCCAAAGAACTGTCCAGAAAAAAAGCAGGGCTTTTTCTGCATAGAGAATTTTTTTGGCAAGAGGTCTTAGTCAGCGCCAAATTGATAAGAATTGAGAATAAAATAGCAATTAAAATCCTCTCCTAGGCAGTCATTAGCTATAATTAGATTAGTTAC
>OMLI01088163.1:0-14702 GCA_900302605.1 Rondeletia loricata | reverse complement strand
TGGACCACAGTACCAGGTCAGCTGTTATGCTGGTGCTCGTCTGTCTCATTGGATGTTCTTCTGCTCTGAAGCTGGCGGACAGTCACCTCTAGTTGGTTTTCCTGGTTTTTTCCACTGTTCTGTTCTCCACATCACAACCTGCTTTAAACCCTAGTTTAAACCACCACCTTTGATTATTTTATTTTTTTGAAGAAATATAAACACTCTGTGGATTTTGTTTGGTATGACTTAATTTAACCCTTTCTCCGTCACTGGCACAATGCTAGATCATAGTCAGACATAGTATGGAGACATGTCCAGGTACATCGGACTATGTTGATGCTCACTTGCTGCTGCAACAAAGCTATTGTCATTAATTGTCAGTCAAGACAACTTTAGATTTTTAGATTTTTCATCTCCAATGCCATCCTTGTTGTACCGTAGGTCTGACTCCCTGTTCTCTCTCTCCTCAGGTTTTCCCAGCTGAAGAGCCTGAACCTGTCTCACAACCGCTTGGGTGTTTTCCCTGAGTCTGTGTGTGAGATCCTCACCCTGACTGAGCTCAACCTCTCCTGTAATGGTCTCCACACGGTCCCGGCACAGATAGGCAACCTTCAAAGGTGTGATAGACACACACACACACACACACACACACACACACACACACACACACACACACACACACACACACACACACATAATATATGCATGCACATACAGTACACACAAAATTATATCTTTTAAGTTAGAACGATAGGGGGTAGACAAAATAACGGCAACAGCACATGAAAAAGTACTCTAAATATGTCTACAAGGACTTAATCACAATTACAAAGTTAAGTCGATTGCCCAATAGCAGGATGTGTCATCTTTGAAAGAGGTCTGACAATCACAACTGTTAAATGTGAGTATTCAAAACAATATGAGACAGAGTTCCAGAGAGGCCATATAGTTGTTCCCCACATTTTAAGGGGCATCGGGCACAAAAACTGCTAACTTATTTAATGTGGCAAGGGGAACAGTGTTGAAAATCATGACAGCATATGCCAAACATAGACAAACTCTGTAATGGTATGGGCAACCATCTCGTGGGAGTCATTAGGTACAATGATTTAGTCTTTAGGTCCGATGAAGGTGGTGTGGAAACACACACACTGGAATGTACAGGTGGTTGGATGGGATGCAAAAGTCGAGTGAACTAAGGTGGAGAGGTTTGTACTAGTTAACATACCTGAACGGGACGGCGATGATTGTATGCATAGAAGTGCACAATGCTATGGGGAAAGTACACTGCAGAATATGAAATATTCTCCTACTGAACTTTCATCACAGACTGTAATTGTACCCTAATTGTACCACTTAGTCAGTAGTGTGTACTGAGCACATTAGCCCCAAGTGAGGGAAGAGCGGGCAGGGAGGGAGGAAGCAAGTTAGCTGATATTCTTCAACTGGCTTTGTTTATGTTTTGATTTATCGAATTGAAAATATATGTATTTTAAACTGTAAATTATTTCTACTGGTTCTAAACATTGCAGCAAACTGGACCTGTATTGAGTTACAGTGATCTGAAGGATGCAAAGAGATTATTTTTCTTTGTCATGTCCTACCCTTCCAAAATCTGTCTGTATATAATAATGTAATGTAATACATCCATAATGAATATTCTCGGATTGAGGCTTTAATGGAGTCTGTGAAATGCATAAAGTTCAACTGTTTTGTTACGCAACCAGATTAAACCAGGCAGCTAAACCAGGCCAGTTTTCATGCTGTGTGCCTACTTAATGCAGGATGAAGCTCAATATACAATGAATGAATGTGACTTCAAATGGACACAAGCAGATATTTTAACCTCCCTATTGAAATCTGAGCGGTCTTGGTCTTACTGCAAAATAAAAGAAAGCAAAAAATGTTTCACTGTCTCCGTCCTCCAGCCTGCAGACCCTCTCTTTGGATGGAAACCACTTCAGCTCCCTGCCTGAAGAACTGGGCGGCCTGTCCCAGCTCAACAGCCTGGGGCTCTCCTTCAACAACTTCCCTCACATCCCTGCTGTGCTGGAGAGATTGAGTGCAGTGGACAAGCTGGCCATGGCTGGGAACAGAGTGGAGAGTCTGGAGTTGTGTACTCTGGCCAGAATGAGCCACCTGAAAAACATCGACCTCCGGTAAGAGGCCAGTCGGGGAACAAACAGCTCACAGCCAGTCTCCGCGCTCTCTCTCACTTACACTCTCTCATCCTTTTCTCTCTCTCTCTCTCCCCTTTCCCCTCCTCTGCACTCAGTTAATACACCCGTCAGCCACTGTGTGCATAATGTAGGATCAATACACAATAGTTATGTAATGAGAGAGCCCCCCCACACAGTGAATAGGAGGGCAGACGGAGACAGAGAGCATGGATTGAAAATATCCCTACTCCCCACGGGCGCTGCCTCACCTCAGAGTCATCTTCCCATAAAACGTTGTTTTCATTTCTCAGCCCAGCTCTGATTCAGGCTTTGACAGAAAGATGGATCCCACGAAACAGACACTATTCCTACGATATGCCCCGTCACTGTGAACCTCGGCCGTTATTAATGGTGTCTCTCTCTCCATCCCTCACCTCACCTCTCCTCTCAGCCTCACCTTGAGAGGCGAGTTATTGGCTGGCAGCAGTAGACTGTATTTATAGGGGCTGGGTGCACCTCATACAAGAAGAGGTGGGGTTTTTGTAGAGGGGGTAGGAGGGATCAGGGAGAGCCTGGATCTCTCGTTCAGTGTTTTGTCTGATGTCACGGTTCTCACATAGCATTCTACTATAGTTAGCTCATAATGCTTCATTCGTGGCTTTCTCCTCTGCTCTACACCGACAGTAATGTTGCATTTCCTCTCCCTGTATTGCCCTGTTAATGCAGGCTGAATGGGCTGCGCTGGGTGAAAAGTGAGAATCTAGAGGCAGTGAGCCAGGTGACCCAGCTGGACCTGAGGGACAACTGCCTGGCCTCCCTAGACCTGAGCTCTGTCTGCAACCTGGAGACCCTGCACTGCCAGCGCAACCAGCTGGGGACCCTCACACTCAGTGGTTTCACACTGCGCATGCTCCATGCCAGCAGCAACCGTGAGTGAAAGAGAGCTGCAACTTGCCACTGTTATTGCCTCTCTGCCTGCTTATATGTCTATATGTTCAGGCCCTTCTCTCTAGTGTTACATTCATTTCATAAACTCACATATGAGTGGCCCAGATGTTTGGCTGCTGATTGCGGCTTTTATCTGTCCACAGGCCTGACCACAGTCAACATCTACCCAGTCCCCAACCAGCTGGCACACATGGACCTATCACAGTGAGTTCTGGCTGGCTGTAAGAAGCAGCCACAGTCTCTGTGTTTACTGATTTTACTTACATTAACCTAGTTTTGCACAGTGCTTGTATGCAATGTATGCCACGCTATTATGTGCAAGGCAAAGTTGTCAAACACATGCATATTACATACAGAGCCCCTCAAGCCTCCTCTCTATGAATATTAGATTGCAGAGGCCTATATTCTACTTATCTGCCCTGCAGCCTGCAGTGATAAAAGATTTCAGGAGTCTCCTTTTAACTAAGTGAACCCTAGGCTACTTCATGTTTGTTATACATGTTAAGGCTGTAGACCTAATTACACACAATACATGCTGTTAGGGGTTAAACAAGATGTTTTGTGTTTCTAAGCCATACTAATTGATAGGCAGTGTAGAAAAGATCATAGATCATTTGTGAACAAACTTGAACAACCCTTGTGTTTACTGATTACTATTTAGGTAGTTCTGTGTCCCTCTATCAAAACTATTTATTCACCTATACAATTAACTCTGCTCACTGTGTGTGTGTGCGTGTGTGTGTGTGTGTGCGTGTGTGTGTGTGTGTGTGTTGAGACAGGAACCTTTTGGAGTACCTTCCAGACTGGGTGTGTGATAGCAGAAAGATTGAGGTGCTGGATGTCACACACAACTTCCTGTCTGAGCTACCTTCCAGGTTAGTGGCCCTATTCTGTGGCCAAACCTGGACCTTCTCTGTTCAAACTTGTATCTTTATCATTTATCTTGCTTAATTTGATAGGCCACATTTAATTAACAGCAGGCTGTCCTGTCCAGAATTAGCAGATGAGGTATAATAATAGACACCGTTAGGTTTTAACTGCCCACTCTATTGCCAAACATATTTTTCATAATATCCGTCTGCAGATTTAATTATGGTAGCGGAACCATGGGAAGTATGGTGAGATGTAGATGTCACAAAAATGTCTAATGATATGTTAATAGTCAGAACATGAGATAATATTCCTCTCTCCGTTGTACCCACTCGTGACTTCTGCTGTGTTAATCTGTTTAGGCAGCCGAATTCAAAAGGACATTGATGGATTAGTTGCCATGGGTTGCCATGCCTCAAGATTTCCCCCAGTTTCACAAGTAGTCAAGTCCACAGGGGGAGCTGATGTTCTTTGTTTCTTCGCTCTTTTTTTGGGGCTCTCTAACTTCTCTTTCGGCCTCTGACAGACTACTCAACAGCTTGAGTTTGAGAAAGCTGCTGGCGGGGAACAATCGTTTGCAGAGAGTGCCTGACCTACTTGACCACGTCCCTCTGGAAGCCCTCGACCTCCAGCACAACAAGCTAGGCGAGCTCCCTGAGAGCCTCTTTTACAAGGCCTTAAAGTAAGCCTCTCTCTCACTCCCTTTTCCTCTCTCTCTTTCCTTTTCCATCCTATCCTCACAGCTACTTATGCTATTACTTCAGACCTTTAGCAGTAACATCTGACCTGTGCCTCTTTGAAACTTTAACCCACAGTCCTTTCCCCACATGGTTGCAGTTGACATTCAGAGAGTGATCAGCAGATTTGGGCTCACCAGGGCTTATTGTTTCAGGGATTAAGTGTGTAGTGTATGTAAGGGCCGAGGTGTAGATCATTGGACCATTCCAGACTGTAACCTGAGCTTCATTTGCTTCCTGTGTGGCAAATCACTTAACACCCATTAGCAGTTCAAGTGCTCGAATGTACTTTACTGTCTCTAACTCTGAGATGTAATGGCACCGTTTTCCAAGAGCTGTACAGTATTACTTTATTTGGGAAATTAATGGTTTAACAAGGGAAAGAAATTGCACCCAAGATTGATGGGGGGGGGGCAAAATCAGGTATAAGGCTATAGTAACTGGGTTGATAACTCTGATGACACTGGTTCCCATTTATCCCAGCCATGTCTATACATAGAGTCAAACAGTCACAGCAAAATCCTCATAGACATTGAATTCCAAAAAGCCAGGAGAACCTGGCAATAAGATGTCAACAGTGTAGTAATGTTTGTGGGCTCAGACTTCTATTAAATTAAATTCAACAGTCTATGTGAATCAATGCTGCCCTTGCAGGGATAAATGAACAGTCTATGTTTTGGAGTAGACGTTTCAGGCATGCTTCTCTGATTCAGTCCTCAGGCTTCTCTCCCTGCACCAACTGCACACACAGGTTAATTATGTGCAGTGGCACCATGTTGACCATCTGGACCGCTCCTGGCTCTCTCCACGCCCTCTGACCAACACTCAATCACTGCCCCGCTCGCTACAGGCTGCTTTATTGAATATAACCTTAAATACCTTTGGCACTCTGACATGCGCATGAAGGGTTGGACTTTTTAGGCTGCTCATTCGATATGGCTGAAAATACCCTCAAATTAACCCTCAGTCTGCACTTATCATGGTCCTTCTGTCACTGAAACACCACAAACAAATAAAAGTATAGAGGCAAAAGATCAATATCACTGTCCAAATCCAGATAAACTTAAATCAAATTGTACACATAAAAAAAAAATGTACCTCTTTTGTTTGTCCTCCCTCATAGCTTAAAATACTTAAACGTGTCAGCCAACACCCTGGAGAGTATTCCTCCCAGCAGCCAATCAGAGGAGAGCCTCAGCACACTCCAGGAACTCTACCTAACAAGGAACAACCTGAATGAGAACTGTGGCGCTCTGTTGGTTGGGCACCAGAACCTACGAGTCCTTCACATTGCCTACAACCAGCTCCTCTCCTTCCCTGCCAGGTGCGGTACAGTAGCTTCCACGTCAGTCGATGAGTTTTCTTTCCACAGTCTTATTTTAGATATTACATCAGAGGACAGGCGGAGTGAGGGGTTCATTCTGACATCAGTGAGCTAACACGATGCATCTCGATGGATAGAAGCCAGTTTTGCAGAGCAAGTAGTTGTTTTTTGTCATCTGTCATCTTTGTAATCTGTCATGTTTGTCATTTGTCATTTGATGAATCCACTCAAAATATTGTTTTATAAGTCACCTATATAGTCACCTAGGCATAATTGAATTGCCTGCATTTTCCTAATGTCAGATTTGCTTGGCAGATATTGATCTAGCAGCTTGAACTTGACACGTTTAAATTTTGATGAGAATTTGCAGTTGGTGACAGTCGGTCGCAGGCAGCTCTGTTTTACGGGCTGGAAGTTGCATCTTGCTGCTGGTACTAGCCAATGATTGCCAAAGAACAGCTAGTTTTCATCTTGCCATTTCAAATTTCTAATTCTTTGGTTGTTACATACACATGTATGGTGGTAATCAGTGTTAGGCCACCAACATCACGACTCATTAAATGAGGTTGTGAACAGAAAGGCTGGCTATCATAGATTACATATAGAAGAAGGAAAAGAAGGCTGCTGCTCCCTTGTTTTACTCATGCATGCAAGAACCATCTTCTAAGTTGCTACTTACAGTGCTTTGCATCTACTCCCCACAATTCAATGACAATAGAAATTTTTTTCTCTTTTGTGTTTGTGTGTCTTTAGTAAGATGAGTAAGCTGGAGCTGCTGGAGGAGCTAAATCTAAGTGGCAACAAGCTAAAGACGATCCCCTCCACTGTGTCCAGCTGTAAGAGACTGCACACCCTCATAGCACACTCCAACCACATCAGTGTCTTCCCAGAGATCCTCAACCTGCCTGAGGTCAAGGTCAGACTTACTCTGCTTTTATTTGTGTCACCTAACCAGTGTGTGTATGATTCTATTCAACCCGTTTCAGCCCGTGTGTGTTGTATGTGTATGTGTGTGTTTGTAGCTCGTAGACCTGAGCTGTAATGAGCTGACCGAAATCCTGCTGCCTGACTCCCTGCCTGCCACCCTGCATGAGCTGGACCTGACAGGCAACAGCAGCCTGATACTGGAGCACAAAACCCTCAACCTCTTCAGGTGAGTCACAAAGACCAAACTAAATGTCAGAGACTACCAAAATAACACCAGCATAAAGCATAAGCATAAACACCTTGGCTTAGATTCTACAATTGTCTGGACACATACTGGAGGGATATGGCACCATTCTTTAAAACATTCCATAATTTCCTACTTTGTTGATGTTGGTAGAAAATGCTGTATTTTGGTACCAGAGCAGAACATTCTGGAAGTGTTTTGTTGGATTGAGAGCCCAACTGAAACCATCAAACCAGTTAGGCCTTGATCAATTATATGTTTGCACATGCTTACAGATAGCATGTCTTAACTTGTCAACTTGTGACTTAGGTAGAATGCCTATAGCTGAAGAAACAAAAAAATGACCTTAAACAAAACCAAATGAAACAATCTATGTATAGGCTTACCTAACAAAGGACAATAAAAACACATAAACAAATCTAGAATTCGGCAGGCTATTAAACATGCCTACTGTTAAAGAAATATGATTTTTTTCCCTTCAACCCAATGACACATTTCAAGTGTGATCCAAGCCTGAGATAGTGCCTAAATATTGTTGATCTCTTTTGTGTGGTATGTATTGGTAAATTGGGTGCAAAACTGGAGACAGCTGTGTTTTTACCCGTAGTAATAGTTTGCACCCTTCTTGGTAAGAAGACACGAGTCAAATCAGGATCGATATGCTTTACCATAGGGTGAAATTAATCACCCCAAATGGGTTTTTGGCATTTGCCAACTAAGAGATTGCAACCCACCTGCTTTCAATATATGAAGAGTTTTATTCCAAAATGAGAAATTCCCTAGTTGAAAAGATTGACACCTACTCTGACAAAATGCTGGTATTAGGAATTGCTGGTATGAAGTAAAGCACGTTATGGGTTACTATTAAAGTTATGAGCCTTCTTAAGACCTTTGCTAAGAAAATAGTTATTTTTTTGAGGACGGAATCATCTGTGATTTGTCTTGTGAAATACTGACTGATGAATTTCAGGTAGCAAATATTGTCCAAAATGGATATATAAGGTTTTGGAATGAAACCCTTCATATGTTGTAACCCTCATTTACTCAGGTGTTTCCTTTTTGGTGTCTACCTGTACAACATGGAGAGTGTGGCCTGTTAATGACTGCTGGCATAATATTAGTATTTTTTTACTCACTGTGTATGTTATACCACGAGTTAACTATGAAGAGAATTGTCTGAATACAGGGGTAATGACCCATCGAGGCGCTCCATGTAAACTGATAAATTCATCACATGACCAACTCATAAAATGGATTATAGTATTCTAGTGCCTTTTTAGGCCATAAATGTCAGGTCAGCCAGATGTCACAACTCATGATGGGTTTACCATTAACAACTTGGTCAGTCATTTCTACAACTTCTTAACGGTAAACTCAAAAAGTTAACTAGTTCAGAAAGAACATCTGACAACATCTGAACGTGCCATATGCACCAATATGTTCAGTAGTATTTAATTATGAAATACCTTATACCGTGTTTCTTTTTCTTTTTAGCCACATCACCACCCTGAAGTTAGACCAGAAATCAGCCATGACAGCAGGAGACTCACTGAGCGCCTCGACTCCATGGAACCATGGTTACTCTGAAATGAGTGGCCAAAGGAACAAGTGAGCAACGCTTTGTGTGTCTGCGTGTTTCTTTGTGTGTGTGAGCACAAAGAACCAAATTTTCCTGAACTCCAGACATTCAGACTGAGTGTTTAACCAAACCATAAACTATATGAATGATATAAACCAGACAAGAATGGTGTTTGTGTGTTTCAGTTTATTTATCGCATTGCATTTAAAATAATTTGCTTTTGTAATCTAGCAGTAGTAACTTGTTTGATATGCCATTACTATGCAAGCCCAGAGTAGGTGTCTGCCAGAGTCGATGTCTGAATCATCGTCAGACGCCTAGGAAAGGCAGCAGGGCAGTTTTTTTAAGAGTAGCCGAGGCAGTGGAACCTAATACTTCTGGCTGTAAAATAGTGTTTAGTGAATCAGTGTTGAGAGCCCAGTAAGCCTGGCTGCTCCTCCAGGGTCATGGCCACCACAGGGGCCCACACAGCGGTGTCTTGTATCAGCTCTCACCCCATGCTGCTTCAGTGGGCTCGGGGCTCTGGCTTCACATGTTGCAGTATGTATGAGCTTTACCTCTGTATGTGAGGTATTGAGTCATCGGTATATTAATGCCTATCTATTGTTGGGGACAGGTTGTGTGTGTCTGTGCTGGCAGTAGACCGGTTTGGAGACGGTGTGGGGGCATGTTATGGCATCTTCGATGGAGACCGCAACGAGGAAGTGCCTCGGCTGCTGCAGTGCACCATGGGAGATGTGCTGTCAGAGGAGCTACAGCACTCCACTGTGGACAGTGTGTACATGTGCAACACCTTCCTCACCTCACACAGGTAAAACAGGTAGTCTTTATAAATGCTTCTTTCGCACTTGCAATTAACAAACTGATAATTGCACTGCTGCTGTTTTGATATGTACGGTAGGCTACAACCAGTGAATTGAAGGCTTTGTTGGCAGATTTGTTTTTTGTTTTTTTTTGTATGGTAAAGGAAACTGGGTATGGCTGGCCAGAAACTGGGTGCCTCTGCCCTGCTGTGCTATATCCACCATGAGCCTTCAGAGCCAGGAGGCTACTTCAGCCTGACTGTGGCCAACGTGGGCAGCTGCCAGGCAGTGCTGTGCCGGGACGGCCGGCCTATAGCACTCTCTAAGGTTTTCTGTTTGGAGAACTGCACTGAGGAGATGGAGAGAGTTAAACTCAGTAAAGCCATTGTTACTGAGGTAATGTACAACTCATATATGTGTGTTGTGGTCATATGTTTAGACCCAAGTCATTATTTAAAGCAACTTTTGATCTAGTATTAATGCACAGCTTTACATTCAGAGGTATATTTATTGTGAGATTATAAACTCATCTACTATTCTAAGAGCCGAGCTGAACCCCATCTGAGCTGTGCTGTCTGTTTTACAGGATAACAAGGTGAGTGGAGTGACATGCTGCTCTCGCCTGCTGGGCTGCTCTTATCTGTCTCCCTGGGTGCTGCCCAAGCCCTGGGTGCACACTGAACCCCTCTGTTCTCAGGATGAGTTCTTGATCCTGGGGAACCGAGCACTGTTTGAAAGGGTCTCCTACCAGGAGGCTGTGTGCACTGTTCAGGCTGTGCGGGATCCACGTGCTGCTGCTAAGAAGCTGTGCTCACTGGCCCAGAGCTATGGCTGCAAGGACAACATCGGGGCTGTGGTGGTGTCCCTGCATATTGGTGAGGACAGCTGTACCTGTGAGCCACCGGTCTCCACTACTGAACCCCGGGCTCCCCCTCCGACCCCTTTGCCTGTGTCAGTGACCCCAGGCCCTAGTGACCCAGCCCTCCTTTCCTCCAGCAGCGGTATTGTCTCCGAGTTCAACAGTGAGACGTCAGCCTCAGAGGTGGGCAGTGAGGCCGGGTCCACCGCCTCCGATGAGCACCCCTCCTCAGGCCCTGCCTCCCGCCCAGAGAGACGCTGTAGCTTGCACCCCGCTACTACACTGTGTGGGATCATGGTGCCAGGCTCAGCTGGGGTAGGGACCCACCCAGTCTTGTTCCAGCGGCAGCCCTCCTGTGCCACATTCTCCAGTAACCAATCTGACAATGGGCTGGACAGTGATGATGAAGCTCCCCTCGAGGGTGTGATCTCCAACGGCAGTAAGCTAGAAGTGGAGGTGGACATTCACTGCTGTGCTTTCCAGCTACGGTCAGGGGCCCCTGAGAGCCCCAAAGACCTGGACCTTGAAAAGCGAGGCTCTGACTATCCCAATGGAAAAATGCGCAGGCAGAACAGTGTGGTGGTGTCTGCAACAAACGGCTGCCTGCTGGCTGTTTGTGGGAGAGAGATCTCTGACCTAAAGAAGTCACCTTCCACCTCCAGCCTGTTTGGGAAGAAGCTATCCAATGGCTCTGTGGTAGCCCCTGAGGACAGCCATAATCTCATTGAGGTGGCTCTGGAGGCTCCTAAAAAGAAGTCGGGCTACTTCACTGCCCCGGCCCAGCAGGACCCTGAGGACCAGCTGATTGTGCCTCCTAGTCTGGAGCAGGATGTCCGTGAGCAGCTGAGAGGCCAGAGCCCCCTAGTCTCAGGCCCCTCAGCACCATCCACACCCCCTTCCATCAGAGACCCAGTGTGGGATCATCCACACCCCCCTGCCGCCATGCTGCATCAGCGGGACCTTACCCCCACCCTGGTCCCAGCTTCAAGCCCTGCACCCATCCTACAGCAGGAGGTCTATGATACTGCCCTCTAGAATGGGGAGGGGGCACAGCACAGCGCCACGTGGCGGCAATCCTGTGACCAATGTCATACCAGGGAAGTAGAGGAGATGTGTCTCATACATGTGGGATATTCCAGTTCAAGTTGCCAGTCAGATCTTTCATGAAGACAAGACCGACATGTGGGACCTTGGTGGCTAAGTGATGGCAACTGTGCCATCAGTGTGAGGTACTAAACCAAGTGTTTGTCTGCATCTGTCTGAGTATCTGAGATGAGCAGGCCACCAACATCACGACTCATTAAATGAGGTTGTGAAAAGAAAGGCTGGCTATCATAGGCCAAAACAAGCCCCTGATCTGAAATGGAATACATTGTGTGTTTAAACATTGCAGAACATGTCAGCAACATTTCCCTTTACTTGGAAAGTCAAGCAATCTAGAGGGTGTGTACCATGAGATCCTGTTCAGTAAGGTCAGTCATAATCTCTAAAGTCTGCTCTCCAGGGGCTCCGTGGTCTCTCAGGTCCTGGAAAGAAGCCCTGTGACTGAAACGTGAAAAAGTGCCTACTGCAGATGACTCGGCCTAGAGCTCCCTCACGGCCTGGCTGTGGGGGTGCGAGCTTGTTAGTTAAATTTGGAGGAGGGACAGTGTCTCCAAGAGACCACTACTGGCACAGCTACTTCTCTCCTCCTCTTCCTGTGGTTAAAAAAAAAAAGGAAATCAATCAGTATAAATGCTAATAAGGCACATAGGATTAGAAGAGCTGAAGACAAAATAACTGCATTTAGAAAAGTTATGGTTGGATTTTTTGAACATTCCCACACAATATGTCTAGAATTCTCTGTATAGGATATATTTATTCTATGAAATATAGAACAGATCCACAACTAGCAGGCAACTTACATAGTGTGCTTGAGTTGCTGACATCAAGATTGAAAAGTACTGCTAGAGCGTGCAGTGCATTTTGAAGTGTTGTCAAAAATAATATCAAAAAGTAATTCACTCGACTGTACAGAGCTGACGTGGTGTAGAATTTAAAAATCCATATAACACTGTAATCTGTGACAATGCACGGTCGAATGATCTTGCAAATTGCATAGATAAGAGTTTCCTTTTAATTCAGTAGGTTTTATGGTCAGTGGAGAATTGCTTGAAGATCCCAGGATGTTTGGAAATTATTTCATTCTATAGTCATTTGAACAAAACAATCTATCAGAATACAAAATTAGGGTATTGCTGGGTATACTGTTGAGAGACGTAAGATAGATACAGTATGTGTATGTATGTTACGAAATATCTCCACTGGTACCAAGATGGCCATACATCGATACTTCTGCAAGCAGATTCAGTTATGGTTTGTGGAACATACTGTGGTGAACTACAGTAGAAGACATTTATTCATCTCATTGAGTCTTTTTTTTTTCTTCAAATTTGACTCCCTAATGCACTACCTACAGATCCAGAGCAAGTTCAGAATCAGATTGTGTCATTTTGGCCCTTTGTAAACTGGATAGAAACCCATTGTCTTGTATGCAATAAGATCTGGTCATTCTAGATGTGGCGTTAAGAAACTTGTGGGGCAGAACCAGTCAGTTCCACAGGTGGATGTGACATTGTAAATGAACAATAGCTTGCAGAATATTTGGGACACAGGACCAAGTTATGTATTATTTTACATATTTGACACACACGCACATACACACACAGCATGAAAGTTTTTTACTGATTAGAGGGCAATGCTTCTGTGGCACCCGACCCAGTGAATTAATATATAAAGAAGTTATGATCAGTGCAGTACTGTGAGGTTCTGTAATAAGAACACACTGTTTCGGATTATGTCCCATGCCGTGACAGTATGTAGTGCATTTTTTCTCCGTACATTCACATATAGCTACAGCACAAAAAAACATGACAAGAGTTGATATCATCCATTCTCAGTTTGTGTCCTCTTGGAATGTGGGTTACCAATCATATTTGACACAGCTGAATGCAGGTTGTATAACTACGGTTTTAAGCAACTACATTATTAATTGAATTATCACATATTGTGCAGCTGTAGAAACCTCAGTTCGCCCATTCCTTAACACCCCACCTTGTGCCAAAAGAGAAAGCGGGTCTGCTAGGGCTACCGTGGTTGTAACAAGGCCAAAGTTGGGTAATTACTCTTGTCAGTGATTACTACATTAGATGTATATTTTTTGTTGCCACTGCAGATCGGTAGTGGTGTGATTTTAGCATTCCACAGTTGTTGCATAGCTGGACCTTTCAATGTTCCCTTAGCCTTAAAGCAACACTACTCAGTATTTTGTGAGGAGGAGCCCCTTGTTTCATCCCACTCATTTTCTGTTTGTGACTCTGTTGGCATGAGAGGTAAAGAGAAAGGGGGCTTGGCACCAGGGGTGCAGTGGTTTATTAAAGCAACCCTTCTACCCTTACTTTGCTCGACAGGCGTAAAGTGGTAAATATGTCAGTTGTGAAGCATTAATTGATTTGAGTCTAACTATTTTCTCATTATTTGCTAATCTTAGTCTCTTGAAAGGATGAAACACTGTTAAAAGCACTTTGTACATAGAAAATTATTATATTCAGAGTTATATATATTTGAGTTTTATGTATGAGATATTTATCAACATGGACTCCTATAAAGTGGGCTGGGATTATTGTGGCCTCCCTCAGCCCAACATATCATTTCTTATGTAAGAGAACATAGCCAACAGAAATGATGATGATGTAAAGTGACATAATGACAATTAACTTACTACGTTCGCACTTTGGTGTGTTTTTTAATATGACAGGCATTTCTCATTTTATTTTTTATTTCTTTTTGGTTTCAGCTTCATCTTAAAGTTCAAGTTCATTTATTTATATAGCCCTTTATCACAAGCATGTCTCAAAGGACTTTACAGAAAATGAGTCAAACTAGTTCTAACTAAGCAACAATCAGTAGAGTTACAAAATCATGAAAGACAAACGCAGTGAAGCAGAACAAAGCACAAGACACACAGTAGAAAATGTTAGCAGAATATAGCAAGGCTACCTATTCTACAAAGCCTAACCTACCCGGCACCACCAACCTTAGACCCTCGAAGCAAACAAGGAAAAACTTCCAAGAAAACCTTAGTAGGGGAAAAAATTGAAGAAACCTTGGGCGGGCCAAGTCAAAGAGGGACGGCTGAGCGTGCAATAGGTGCCGGGACAAACGATGTAATGGACAGTAATATAGGCAGTGACAGTGAGGTGAAAGAGGCAGAGAGATGGGGGCACGGTTG
>OMLI01088162.1:0-14658 GCA_900302605.1 Rondeletia loricata | reverse complement strand
AAAATAAAGAACATTAAGCAACAACTTGGATGCAGGCAATTTTTTTCTTAATGCATTGCAGAAGTATCGGATCGGGACTCGGTATCGGACGATACTCAATATTAAATGACTCGGATCGGATCGGGGGGGAAAAAACTTGATCGGGACATCCCTAATGAAAACAAATGAAAAAAGAAAAAACATTTAAGGAGGCTGCCATATTCAAACACATGGTCCATTGCGCACTGTATTTTATGACAGCATTTGGCTGATGTTTGCGTATTCTCAACAGGTGGTTCAGGGGCCCGGGGAGGGGGCAGAGGGGTTCAGTCAGAGGGCCGGAGGGCCACAATCTCCTCGGCTCTGGAGTTGGAGGGGACGGTCAGCCATGATGGAGACCTGACTCACTTCATCACCAAGAACCTGGAGCAGAAAATCAAAATGAGCTCCAAGCCCAGTCTGGACTGTAGTGACTGTGAGTATTGGGGTCGAAGCAGATTAACTTGAATTTAAACAAATTCAGTGGATTTTCAGTGGAAGTCCAGAAGCTGAAAATCTTCATATATCCTATCGTGAATGAAAGAATTGAAAAGTAACGCTTTAATCAATGAGTAGAAGTTTCACTTAACATTTTAAAGTGAACATGAATTGACCCCAATCTTTATGTGGAGAGGGTTTGGTCTGCTTGTATGCGTGCACAGGTGTGTGTGTCCTCGTGTTTGTGTGATTGTGTGTGTGTGTGTGCGGTGGGAAGCAGGTCTGTTTCTGTGTTTGTGTGAGTAGATCTGTGTTTATATCTTGGTGTTTTATCTGGTGGAGTGTTTGAGTGTATGTGGGGAGGGGAAGAGTGCTTGTGTTTTGTGTGTTTCCATTTGTCTGTGCCAGTTTTGTTGGTTTCCTTATATGTTGCATGCTCAAACCGAAGTTGTGTGCATCTACGTATATGTTATACAAGATGCGTGGGTAGCTTACATGACTCTGCGTTATATTCAAGCTGGCATTTGAGGGGCAGACGGCACTAACATGGGGAATGATTCCATGTTCCTCCTCTGAAAGAGATGCCTGAGGTGCCGTCTCAGGAGGTTAATTGCATTTTTATGGGCATCGGTGCTGAAACTGCAGTGCAGAGCCGCTGATTTACAGGCCTTGTCTGGCTTTACTCATCATTTATGCATGGCTTTTGTCATATCCATGCCATTAAGAACTAATTGAGAATCGATGCTCTATCTTTAGCAAATGAATTGTTTTCATGTTGAATTGATGGAAGGGAACTTGACTCGACCCTAGCCTTGCAGTGTTATCAGCATTTGAAATGATCCCTGGTCTGGGAAAGACCTACTTATTACTTCATTACTTACTTAAAAAACTAAATTGTTTTCATCTTATTTTACTTGTTGTCATGTCATATATAAATTGACATTCGTTTCTAGTTATTTTGTTCACCGTTTCATTACCGCTCTGTTTTAATGGATTTTACTTACCTGACTATGCAGTACATTGTAACGTAATTTTGTAAAAGTGTTATCCAAGTCAAGTTTATTCATTTAGCCATCAGTTTATCATAATTTCTTGGTCTCCTGGTTGATTAGATTCAGGAGAGATGACTCTGAGAGAGGCAAACTCAAGAAAGGTTGATGAGATAGGATGCCCACTGTCTACCCATAATTGCATTTATTGGCCAATGGGTCGAGAATAGACTACCTTGCCAAAGGTTGAAATGATTGGAAATCTATTTTTGCAAAACTCAATCAGTAGTACTGTCAGTAAGAAAGATATCGTTTTTACCCTAAAACGAGATACCTTTTTAAATCAGATGAAACTTTAATGATCCCCGTGGTGAAATTGGGAATGGTAGAGCATAGGATATAAATAGGAGTAGTGCAAAGGGAGGGAGGGGGTTGTAATGCAACCAACAATTTCAACGCTACAACATATTAAGTAAAAAATATACAAATGACCCCCCAAAAAATGACCCCCCATATCCTGCGTTATATGCAGGGTGTGGAAAATGGCACCAGAACAATATACTAGGACAAAGAAAATGAGTGGAAAATATGAAGAACAAAAACATGTATAATATGAAAAAATGTAAACATAGGAACACAGTCAGTATGCTCCTTCCCTCTACCAGCTGATTAAATTAGGCCCGTTGACTCAGAGACTGTGTTTAGACTGGAGGGACATAAAGCAGAGGCTCTGCTGTAGTCTGACAGGAATCATGTTCAGAGATGGAAACTTTTTTGTCCACCGGCCACCAGTGTTTTGTGTATTCCAAAATTAACCAACGACTGTCCATAACCAAGGAGTTACTACTATTAAAAAAAAAAAGAAAATACCATCATTTGTTTTAATTTTGTGCCTGCAGTCGTTTTGTAAGAGTGTCACCTTTTTTCAAATAATTATTTTGTGTGTGTGTGTGCGCTTGTGTGTGTGTGTGTGTGCGCTTGTGTGTGTGTGTGTGTGCGTGCGCGCTTGTGCATGTGTGTGTGTGTCTTTTTCTCTTTCTGTGTGTGTGCTTGTCAGTATTTGTCAGTCACTTTCAACTTGTGTGTGCGCGCGTCTTGTCTGTCTGTCTCCTTCTATGCTGTGTTTTCTGTCACTATGCATCTATGTGTCTTTCTCTAACTGTCTGTGTGGTCTATATCAACGTGTGTGTGTGTGTGTATGTGTGTTTCTGACTATGTCATGTGAGTTGCTGTGTTTTGCTCTGTTTATACTTGCATATCAATCTAATGTCAGTGTTTGTGTGTGTCTGTGTGTGTCTGCGTCTGTTTATTTCTTACCAGCGGACTGTTCAGGTCCCATCCACCGGAGCCGGGGGTCGTCACGGCGACCGGCAGACATCCCGCCCATCGATCCCGCCGTCCTAGATGACCTCCAGAGACACACCCAGGAAGTCGCACACAGTGTGGAGATGATGATGCGCAGCCTCAACGGAACCATCCAGAATGTGAGTTATGGGAATGTAGACACATTGGCCCCCACACACACACACACACACACACACACACTCGCACATATTATCCGAATGATCTCTCTCTCAGACTCAGACTTTATTATTATAATCCCTGTAGGGCAATTGGTGTGCAGCAATTAAAAACCACATTACAATACGAAACACACACATCCATACATGAACATAATACAGTGGGTCACAGTTGCATGTGGTAAAGTGCTTAGTGCCTACGCTACTGTAGGATTTCTCCTTATGTACTGTTTAGTAAATTGATGGCTTGAAAAGCTTAAAATGGACAATAAAAGACTTATAAAACACTTGTTGTGTTCAAGTCAAAATACAATTTACAATCAATTATGGTGCCTAGATACTTATAACTCTCGACACAATCTACTATCTGGCCTTTAATCGCTGTTGGCTCACTATCTTGTGAATTTCGTCTAAAATCAAGGTGCATATCTTTAGTCTTTGAAACACTTAGTTGCAAAAAGGCATCGTCACACCATTGTACAAAGTCATCCAGAAAACCGGGCCGTAACATCATATCACTTTCCTCCAAGAGACGAACAATGACCGAATCGCACGTGCCTATCTTTATGTTGGTTTTGGCAATTGTGTGTCTACAAAATGTAGAAAAGGGGGGAGAGAACGCGTCCCTGTGGTGAAACCTGCAGAAGAGACCAAGACATCAGACAGACAGACATTTACCTGGACTCTCTGAGTTCAATATCCAGCCAACAAGATTAAAGTCCGACCCAAAGTTGTCAATACGTTCCCTGACTAAAATATGTGGCTGAATAGTGTTGAATGCAGATGAAAAAAATCAATGAAGAGCTTAACCTCGCATGTTTCTCGGGGCCTTCGAGATGCTTCAGTATTCAGTAACATGTTAATGAATGTAGCAGCTGCATCCTCTACTCCTCTTTTTGAGGTCCAACAGGGCTTCTGCCTTTTCCAGTATTTCTTTCTTAACCAGCTTTTCAAAACCTTTCATAACTAATGATGTTAGCGCAGTTGGTCTAAAAGCATTTAGCATCTAGTTGTTCAGCACATGACTTCAGCAGACGAGCCCCTATCCTGTCTGCTCCGGGGCTTTTCCTCGCTTTGCTTTGTCTTAGTATCCTCATCACACACCCGTCGTCAAAGAAGCCGCTACTTGATACAGCGGTTTTAACTGTAAGAGCATCAATTTCCTGTGTAAAATCAAATGCATCAATCCTTTGGTAAAAATGTGTCTAGGTTGTGAGCCAACTGTTTATCTGAGTTGTACCTCTCTCTCTCTCTCTCTCTTTCTTTCTCTCTCTCCATCCATCCAGATGACAGCTCTGAGTGTGGGCTACATCCAGACCTACAGAGACTCAGTGGACAGCCTGGGAGAGTCTGTGGACATGAGCATAAAGGTGTGTGTGTGTGTGTGTGTGTGTGTGTTTCTGGTGTAAACCTTAATTTATCCAGGGAAGGTGTGTATTCCATACAGGGAATTTGATGAATTCTCTGGGGAAGTCTGGGAATATCAGGGAATTTTACAAATGGGTCACTTTACAGGAATATACCAGAATGTATGTGGTACTTTTTTTCACACGTTTATTGCATTGCATTTGCAGAAAGCCAAACTGTAGCGGAAACCAGACTGTTTAAACCAGGAAGGAATAAAACATTTTTAGGTCATGGAAGCGTTCTGACTTAGTTATGGAGTCGTGGAAAAGGTGATGGAATTTTACATCAGGGTTGCAGAGGGGAACCCTGTTTTTCATGTGGTGTTTCCATTATTTTGTCCACTTCCGTATTAGCAAATGTGCTTTTCTACGTCGAAGCATCTGTTTTTTTTCATTGCCCTTCTTATATTTCTACTTCTATAGGGAATGTACACGCTGATGGCTCGCTGTGAGGAGTTGGATCGTTCCATGCAGCCCATACACACCCTGGCTGCACAGATCCGCGACATCAAACGCACCCTGGATGCCCTGGAAGCTATCTGCAAGTAGCCCCACCCGTGTGGAACTAATACACCTCCCAGCTGCAAAGATCCAACATCCAGCGCATCCTGAACACCCTGGAGGCTATCTACAAGTAACCCCACCCCTCCGCGGGTATCGCACACACAAGGCAGAAAAGATTAAGCGCACCCCTGGATTCCTGGAATCATTGCTGCTAATCATGCTGGATGATTGGCGCTCCAAATCCCTCCCGCTCTTCATCTAGCCAACCAATAACGTTTGAGGACGACCTTATTTGTGTCGTAAGATCTTACATGAGTGCCGCTCGATTTGTTATTGGGGCTGACCTTTTCAAACCAACCAACCCCACTTCTTCGAAAGGAATTGTCCTGCAACAAGACCCCACAAATTCACTTTTTTGGAGACACTTGGTGAAGTGCCCTGAACACACACACACACACAGATCCTTTTTCCAGTTTACAGACTAAGGAGACCGCTGAGAGACTGTGTTGTTCTCCGTCCAGCCCACTTGGTTCAGATTGCACTAACCTTTCCTCCCCACATGGGGGCGATCTTTCTCTCGCTGTCTGTGGAGAGGCCTGTATGAACTGCTCAGAAGACTAGGACTTTTACACAGGAACAGAAAGTCTGTTTTTTTTTTAACCTTATGCAACCAAGATCTGATTCTTTCATTGCAGGCTAAACGAGGGGAGGGGAGCTCTGTCTGTCTTTGTTTACTTTTATTTATCCAGCATTTTCAACAACGCCCTGCTCATACCGTTCCACACATTCAAAACTGGGAACTGACCAGTACAACCAAAATGTTCTACCGTTGGCCAGTGAGCAGCCCCTCCGGAGCAGTTGGAGGTTAAGTGCTTTGCTCAAAGGCACCTCGGTGGTAGTTGTTGAGGGAGAGGAGAGCGTTACTCATTCACCTTTCCTACTCAGATTCTCTCAGACTGTCTGGAGATTTCAAACTGGCAACCTTCCTGTCACAGGCCTGCTTCTCGAACCTTTAGGCGACCACCAGCCACGTGTCACATGGGTTTAAAAAAAATCTAATTTCCTGCCTCTGTGTAAATGCAACCCATGTTGTTGTTGTTGTTGTTGTCAAAAACATATCTGGAAAAATACCGTATGTAGCCGATTCAGTGGCTTTAGATATTTGAAAAGCTTCAGATGCTTATGATTTGACTTTTGCCAGACTATTAAATGGCTAATTTTACTGAATTGAAGCTGAATTCACCCCAAACCCTGCTGCTAAATACATGTGCTGTGTGAAGGACTGCCACAGCTACATAGACAACAGTACGCTGTGTCCAATGTTTGCATGACGTTCGTTTGACCGACTACACACACAAAACAGCCGTTAAGAAGGCCTCGCAATGCGGCCCAGGTTGTTTCTTTTCAACAATGGAAGAGATGGGACACTTTCATTCAGCCACGGAGAATTGAATGTCAGCACATTTTATTGCTGGACGCGCCCGGGACTTTGCCTTTGGATGGTGACTAATGTAGATAGCGTATCAGGTTCAGTTGACTTGCTGGTGTCTGATGGCAGCGCCGGACGCTCGGCGACTGCAGCGTAGCTCGGCCGTTACATACCAACAAAAGCCATCCGCTCTCTCGGAGCATTATACTGTATTTAATGAGGAGACTGTGGTACTTTTGTCATTGCACTGGTGGGCAGCTTTGTAGTAGATCATAGTACGTGTACTAGATTTGTAGTACTATTACTCGTACGTGTACCTATTACTGATGGGTTGGCAATATGTCTGAGTGTTTTGGCTTGACTAATGTTGCTGTTGTAATGGCTCCCGTAATTTGGACACGTCGAACTTTGTCTGAAAGTCCAACACTCTGAACCGCTATTCTGATTTCTGCAAACAAACTACTGAAGGTTGAAGCTGAAGAAGTTGAATTCCCCCCAGCCATGGATTTGGACATTTCATCTACAATACTTAACCGATACAGCAGACAGTCGGTACACATTTTAACCTTGGCTGCAACATGGATGCTTGTTAAAGCTGCTATAAAATGCGTATTCTTTGGACTGTCAGCTTAAGCAACGTCTTTGGAAGTGGATCTTGGAGCTTCGGCAGCATTGTGAATCTGCATTGTCCAAACTCTCTCTACATATGGCTCTGCACATGTTAATATGTTGTCAAAACTATAGGAAAAGGCCATCATTTTGGGTTCCCTTGGTGATACTGAAATTTACTCAAACTTGTCGAGGGCTGAAAACGTACAGGTACCGTCGGCCTACATTATACTAAACTCCTACAAAAGGAGGAAGTGTCCAGAGAATGGCTGGGTTTTTTTGTGTGTGTGAAGGTTTTGGTGGTGAGGAAGCATGCTTGAGATGGGGGATAAGAGAGGAAATGGCATCTTCTCGTTCGTAATATATGTGTAAATATATGATACATTTTCTGTTGTTGTACATACGATCTCTTTCTGTAACTAAAAAGAAAATGATTTAGCTACCCTTCGTCTTGAGTGTATATTTTAATGAAGAATAACATAAATAAATTTACATGAGCTGCAAAAGAAGAGTGTGTTTTTACAGTGTACTGCCTCGAGAGGGTTTTGTTTCTGTAAGACTTGGACAAAAGTAGATTTAAACAACATGAGTTAAAAAGAAATGTGCTGCTGCAGCTACATGGAATCCACACAGTTGTCTAATCCTTTGAATGAACACATACTGCATTTTATTTTAACAGGCATTTTAATCACATATAACCTCTTTGTGAGAGCCTTGATGGTGTGACCAGTGTTGAATTGTCCAGGTAAGAGTAGGTTTGTATTAGGGTTTGACTGGTTTTTGAAGGCCAATATCAATGTTTTTGGATTGAAGCTGCCGATATTTAGCCAAGATTTTGTGCCCATATTCAACAAGTTTAAATTTGACAATTTTCATGCACAAAAAAAATCCCAAAATGACAAGTACTCCAAAACTGTGTTCTTGGCAGGATGGGAAAACCTCAGAAACGGCATTTTGACCATGTGACAGTATTGAAACTCTTTAACTCTTAACTTTTTAAGGCAGGGTGACCCACTGCACCTACTCAATAGTAGGAGAAACTCCTGGGTACATTAGGCCTTTAAATGAACATATCAGCACACCGATATATTGGTCTAACCCTGGTTTGTACCACGGTCTTCATCACTCTTGTACCGTGGTAAAGCTCACACTTAAAGGGTCTAAGCATGGAGCGTTAGCCAGCAGCAACAGAAACAGTGTCAGTATCGGGGCACTGAGAAGTGTTTCCAGTGAAAGCCTTGGACTTCCCATGCTAGGTGTGCTTCCTTCTCCTAACCTTTTTTTTGTGATACTCTATTGATCCCCCAAAGGAGAAATCTGTCTTTTCGCTTGCGCCCCTCCATAAGGAGGTCAGAGGTCAGGGTCGGCTACAGAACAGCACCCATGGAGCCGGCCGGGACTCGGCGTCTTGGGGCTGCCATGGGGTTTTAACCCAGGCCTTCCGCTTGAAGGACTGTCTCTCTAATCACTACACTTAGTTCACCAACTGTAGCCCTCCAGCCACCAGCAACAGCAGCACAGTCAGTGTCGGGGCACTTAGTGGATTCGTACCACGGTCCTTAGGTACTTCCAGTGAAGGCTTTGGACTTGCTGTGCCAGGCGTACTGCTTCCCCCTAACTCGGCCACAGAGGCACTCTTTGACGTAGAAGCTGTTGTAGGCTCCGCTACATCTCCAGCCTCTCCTACTCCCGCTCCCCCAACGGAGGCTCCGTCTTTGGGGGACTGCTGGTCAGAGACGGCCCCGTCTGAAGTCTTGAACCACTGGCACTGGAAGTCTTTCTTCCAGACCTCAGCTGGGTCTGGTTCAGCAGGTTTGGCAGCTGTGTCTGGCTGATCCGTGGCTTTTGCTGCCTCAGCCTGAGAAAGGAAGTAGAAAATAACGTTGCTAATGGCAAACGATGTTGCCTTAATCTTCACACAGAACATTAAGGGCTGGTTTCCCGGACAGGGATTAAGCCTAGTCCTAGACTAAGGATGTTTTTCAATGGATGTCTTGAGTCTAGGCTTAATCCCTGTCCGGGAAACCAGCCCTAAGAGTTATAAGTCGATCTGAAAACGGAATATTAAATAATATCACTTCATGCAAAGCTTTAATATATTTTATTGAAATGTATGTTCAATTTTTAGTGATAAGGAGAAAACAATATGGCTTAAATGCAAATGTAGATTTTGTTTCTCAATGCACTGTAATTACAACAATGTATATTGTGTTATACTTTTTATCATCTATATGGTACTAAAGCCCCATCCAGTGATCTCATCACCCCATTCACATTTCTAAGATGTATGTTCCCAGAGACATTCGAGTGGTTCAGTTCCCTTCCTGTGTTCCCCGCTGGCGTAGGATCAAATCCCTCAAGATCTTTCTCTCTTGTGCCTCGACCTACTGTCTAAATAAGTAATAAAATACTAAAGGTGATGTATGATTGTCTTTATCGATCCTGATTCAAAATGAGTTGTTGTTTCCGGTGGGTTCTCTACATTTGAGGAGTTGAAGAGTGCCAGTAAGTTTATATGAGCCTTGATCCATTTTCAAGCTATTATTATTATTGTTATTATTATTATTATTATTATTATTGGGTCCCCAGCTGAAAAAAAGATATCGCTCTGTCACCTTCTCTGTGATCTTCTCCACCACTTGGGACGGGGGCGGGAGGTGGAGGTAGGCGGAGCTCTCCGGGTTTTGACGGACGCATCGACCCCGCCCCTGGCACAGGGAGGTCGAACAGAGACGAGTTGCCGTGGTTACGTTGACGGAGTAGGGCCCCAGGACCTGACGGACAAACTCTGCCAGATCCGAACACTCTCTCTGGTAAACGGATCAGCAGACGCTCGGTGTTATGGGGTTGATAGATAATCAGGAACAGGAAAACAGGAAGACGGTAATCTTATGTGTTCGAAAAAAGAAAAACCACATCTTTGTGTATTGATACACGAGGTGTAGTGTGTATAAAGATAGACAGATAGGTAGATAGGCAGGCTGATTAATGGGTGTAATTGTATACCTCTGTCTTTGCCTCGCCTCTCTCCCAGATGACAACTCCTGCTGTTCCCATGGCAGCACTCTCTCCTATGGTGTTGACAAGGTCCGCCTGGAGAAATAATACACAAATAGTCTCTTTGGACACTGAGCGACTCCTATAGCAGTTGAGGGTTAAGTGCCTTGCTCAAGGGCATCTGGATCGAAGTCGTTGAGGGAGCGGAGAGTGTAACTCGTTCACTTTCCGCTCAAGGGATTTGAACTGCCGACGTTCCAATCGCCCCGCTTCTCTCACCTTTAAAGGTGCTGCGAGTTGCGTTTTTAAACATCAATATATCACTGTCATTGTGATTCCTTGGTATAACTACAGTAAACAAATGAGACCATGGTGGAGACGACTGGTAGCCTCTATCTCACACCAGGGGTATTTAGACCACATTTCCCATAAATCCCTTTGCTTTCTGTCGCAAAGAGGATTTTTGCATCTTCAAAGGTTTCCTCTTCCTTCTAAAGAGGATAAACATGTCGGAAGTGATTTTTCACTCCTTCCACCATCTGCCGTTGCAAGAAACTGAAAGCTTTAGCTCCGTTTGTGCTCTAAAGCAACACATCAGGTTTCCTGTGAAATCCGACCCGGTGGCTCACCATCTAAAATTCAGTGTAGCTGCCAATGTTTTTGGCAATGGTCTCGTTTCTTTACGGTAATTATACTAACGTCTTTAAATTAATGTGGTCAAACTGAGGGTTCTAAGGTTGGTGGTGCCGTTTAGGTTAGGCTAGGCTAGATGGGTTGGGTCGGCCTGTTATGTCTTCCAACATGCTATTTTGTGCTTTGTTTTGTTTCCTTGTTGTTTGTATTTGTATTCCATCATTTTGTTTTGTGATTCATTGTTGATTAGTTGGGTTTGTTCTTTGTTAAGTCCTTTCGCTTTTGTGATGAAGGGCAATATAAATAAACCTGACTTGACTAATGATTTATTGCTGTTAAAATGTGACCGTTGTCCTTCCTCTCCTCTGGCTCTGATACGTCTCCACAATGCCTTTGAGCCTATTCAACATTTCTGAGTTTAAATCCACGTGGAGCGCACCTAGGTGGAATACTGACATTGATATATCTCACCTGTGACAGAAAAGTATTGGTCGAGGCGTAGACGCTCCTGACCAATGGGAAAACGGGTAGATCATACGCTGTCCCAGCCAGAGATGCCACTCTCAGTGCTTCTCTGATTTGATTGGACAAATAGAGCCTGGCCCCAGAGGTCCCGCCCTACAGAAAGAGACACATTGTGCAAATTCTTTATTAGTAGAATTACACCAGTACTCAATTTGGTTTACAGTGAAGGCATGTGAGTGCTTGTCCAGAGTGATATGGCAACGGCCTTGAACATGTTATATATTATGGTCGGTGCAGTGAGGTGAAATGGGAGAGTAACTTCCTCAACCTTACTGATAAACCAACTTTGGCATTTTTCATTTCACTGGTTTGTTAGTGTTGCACTGAACTGAAACTGTGAAAGATTGATCGGTTTGAATTTGATGCAGTTAGGAGTTTACAGCCCAGGGGAAAACACCTTTGAGCTTGAGTGAGATGTTGCTTATTGTAACTTTTTGTGACATGTAGGGACTCTTGCCTCCCTACGATTTTTGTTCCTGCGTAAAATCCAGCCTGTTATTAACTGCTTATTTGGACATAAGCTTTTAAAAACCAGTTTACTTTTCAGCATATTCCTTTAGAGCAGTGGTCTTCAACCCAGAGCCCTGCTGGTTTTCATTCTAGCCATCTAATCAGGGAATGATTTACACATGGGATGCCAGGTGAATGCAATTAACTACCTGGTAGGATAGAAAACCAGCAGGACTCTGGGTCCTGAGGACCAGGGTTGAAGACCACTGCTTTAGAGGGCTGTCTTATTGCTAAGTTTGCCACGCTGCACGTGCGTGCGTGCGTGCGTGCGTGTGTGTGTCCCCTGCCTGCAGCTTCTCCAGGGTGAGGAGGGGGTAGAGGGCGGAGCATCGTTTCCATAGCCACAGCAGCTCGTCGTTAAGGGCCATCTCCGCTGCGGGACACCGGCCCGTGTAGTTAGCCAACAAGGTTTGGGCGGGGTCACCGTTGTAGCAGCTGGGGTAAGGGGAGACACCCCATAATGCTTTGGGCCGTAACCTCCTGACCTCCCGTAGAGTCTCCGTCATTATTGACTGGGCTGCAGCCTCGAAGTCCACCTGTGATGACATCAGCAGATCACTTGTTGTTCAGTTCCTACTGGAATTCGTGATTTTGCGATCGCAATAATTAACGCAAATTCTACCAATCCCCACAATATTTGCGAGAACTTGTAATTTTGGGATATATGGATCCCTGTTAGCTTATGCTGTTCTGGCTAGTAATCTTCCTGGGGTCCAAAATATCAGTAAATTAAAAGATAGAAAGTAAAGAGAGAAGAAGAAGCTGGTGAAACAGAATTTAACCACTCAGTACTAACTGACAGAGTCAAAGGGGGCAGAAGCGACGTGCTTTGAATTTTGGGCACAATCAGCCTCATTTAGCATAAAACAAAGTGTTTGAATTGATGTAAGGTAATTAGCATATGAATAATGTAACATGCTGCCCATTTGTTTCCCTCCGCTCTCCTTCTACGTTTGCAATTTTTTCAATTAAGATGCTATTTTTTCCAAATTCCTGCAGTTTTACTGCTAAAAACACCTAACATTCTGCAAATTGCATCACAATTTTTGAGAAAACCCACTGCAAAATCAAGCATTTTGTTGCAATAATCATAGAAAAACTCAGCGAACTCCTGGAGGGACTGTTTATTTCTCATTTGGATCCCTGTTAGCTTATGCTGTTCTGGCTAGTAATCTTCCTGGGTTCCAAAATATCAGTAAGTTAAAAGAGAGAAAGTAAAGAGAGAAGAAGAAGCTGGTGAAACAGAATTTAACCACTCAATACTAACTGACAGAGTCAAAGGGGGCAGAAGCGACGTGCTTTGAATTTTGGGCAAAATCAGCCTCATTTAGCATAAAACAAAGTGTTTGAGTTGATGTACGGTAATTAGCATATGAATAATGTAACATGCTGCCCATTTGTTTCCCTCCTCTCTCCTTCTACCTTTGCCATTTTTTTCTTCCCTTCTCTCCTCCCTCCTTTCCTCCCTCGTGACCTGTGATCACTTCTCTCCCTCCTTTTCCTCCTTTCTGGCTTTCTTTCACTCCCTAATCCCATCCGCTCTCTCTTTCATTTATCGTTTTCCCCTCTTCTCCTCCACTTTCCTCTTCCTCCTCACCCATGACAACTTCTCCACTTTATTTTCCCTTCTTCCCCTCTCTCTTTCCCTCCCTCTTCATTCTCCCTTTGCTCTCTTCCCACTTTTCCTCCTCTCCTCACCTGGAACACTTTCTCCAGCTCTTCAGGGGTCCAGTCAGGAAAGAAAGCCTCAAGAAAACCTTAAGCAACTCCCTAGAAACTCCCAGATACACAACCTGCCTCTCTCTGTTCTGCCGCCCTCTTCATCTTCTCTACCACACTTATTCCCCCTCTTAAAGGTGCTACAAATAGCATTTTTAAACATCAAAATATCACTAACAAATGTATTGTGATACCTTGGTGTAATTACCATAAGCAAATGAGACCATGGTTGAAACGATTGGTATCTTCTATCTCACGCCAGTTGTATGCTAGCGTTTCTCAAAATTAAGACTACATTTCCCATAAGCGCCGTTGCTTCCTGTTGAAAAGAGGATCTTTGCTTCTTCGGTCAAAGGTTTTCTCTTTGTCTTTATTGAAGAGGATAAACATGTTGGAAGTGATCTTTCCATCTGCCTTTCACTCCTTTCTCTCCTTCCTCCATCTGCCATAGCGAGAAACTCTGAAAGCTTTAGCTAGGTTTGCTCTGGAAGAACAGCGCCCTCTTCCTGTTTTGTGCCGTAAAGCAATCCAGCAGATTTCCCACAAAATGTGACCCAGTGGCTCACAGTGTAAAATGCAGCTTAGAGGCCGGTAGAGGCTGACAGTCTTCTTGGCACTGGTCTGGTTTGTTTACGGTAATTATACCGATGTCTCAAAATTAATGCGCTAATGATTTGTAGATGTTAAAATGCTACATTTAACTTTCTCCTTCTTTTTCATCACTGCTTGCTTTTCACCATTTCTCCACCACCTTTCCCTCTCTCCTTTTTCCCTTTCTCTCCTCCATCTGCATGCACCCTCCTTTCCCATTTCCCTCCCTCCTCCTCACATTTTACATCTTCCCTCCCTCCTTTTCATCCTTTACATCCCGTTTTCCTTCCACTCCTTCTCCCTCTTTCCTCCCCTCCTTTCCCCTCCTTTCTTTTTTGCATTTATCCTTTTTCCCCTCTTTCCCGCGACTTCCCCCTCCCTCCTCACCTGTGACCACTTCTCCACCTCTTCTGGGGTCCAGTCAGGAAAGAAAGCCTTCAGCAAGGCCCTCGATGCCTCCAGATACACTGCCTGCTTCTCTCGGTTCCTCACCCACTGGGGGGCCCACTCTGCCCAGCGTAGCACCCCCAGCCCAAGGTACCTCGGGGCGGGTAGTGCTGCCACCAAGTCCTCCCCGGTCTTCTGGAGGTGGTTTTCCAGTCGCGTGTGCTGCGGTAGCCCCCCGTTGACCGGTGTGCCTTGGTCTACAAAATATGGGTAGTTCCCCAGTGTGTCCTCGTAAAAAACGGCTACACGGCCTTCCCGTTCCATCCCGAAAGACCTTGGATTGGGCCGACCGGAGCAGGAAGAATCAGAGATGCCCCAGAAGA
>OMLI01088159.1:0-11205 GCA_900302605.1 Rondeletia loricata | reverse complement strand
TGCGTTTGGCCTAGCATGATGAGGATTCAAATGGTGAAAACACATGCATGAAGTCATCACTATGCAAGGACTGTGTGTGTGTGTGTGTGTGTGTCTGTGAGAGAGAGAGAGAGAGAGAGAGAGAGAGAGAGAGAGAGAGAGAGAGAGCGAAGGCAGATGAGAATCTTGTTTTAAGATTCTCTATTATTTATTGCAGCTGTGAGATCGACTCTGTTTCATAGTCAGCATCAAAGGGAGTGAGATTATTTTAGAATTCACTAATAAATCCTCGAACAACAAAATTCTTGCTTTATGTGCTTTACAGAAGTTGCTCTGTAGTCTTTACGCCAGAAAGAGAGACAGAGAGTTAGGGTTGTGTGTGTTACAGAGACAAAAAGAGTTTGTGTGTAATCACGCACTTAGTCTATGAAACTGTTTGTACTCTAACCTCCGCACAGTTTTAGTTCTACATCCGACCTGTATTTTAATCATGCTGTTCATTTCCCCCCCCTCTCTTCAACCTCAGCTTACTGCGGGGAGCAGAACAGATGGGCATGCACAAAGCCATCAAACCACAATTTGGCGGTGGGACGTGCCGGTTTTCCTGTGAGGAGGACAACATCTATGAGAACATAGCGAGCGAGCTCTGCTTTTTCACCTCACAGGTTAGAGGTCGTGGCTATGGGCCCTGTAGAGAGAACAGTGAGAAAACAGTGTCATTGTGAATATTTGGGGACTATTATGCCAAATGTGAGACATTTTTTGATCAGTTATATTCCAGAAAATGAAAATACATGTCTTTATGTTTTTCTCATGTTATTTTTTCCCCACCTCTCATTGTGTTCAGGAGCGTCAGAGCATCATAAAGTACTGGCTGGACAACCTGCGAGCCAAGCCGGGGGAGGTGCTTCACAACATTCACTTCCTGGAGGGACAGCCAATCAGTATGCTGCTATTTAGGATGCTTGAACTTTTCCTTGCTGTTGCACATCTGTTTTTAAAAAATGCTGTCTTTGAAATTGCATCAATAGTTTGCACTGTGGATTCCTTATGCATTGTTACATTGTCTTGAACACAATGTTTGAAATCATATAGGCCTACATTTACATTACATTTGGGGCATTCAGCTGATGTTCTTATCCAAAACGACTTAGAATGAGTGCAAAAAAGTAGAGGACGGTTTTGCTCCATCAGGCTCTGGGTCTAGCACACCTCCACCACACCGCTGTGCTTCATACATCCTCTGACGTGTGCATATCATCCATTTTTAAGTGTTCAGGATAAAGAAACATTGTGTCCAAATATAGTGCATCAGTGATACACCTGCGCTATACATACTAAACAAGTAAAGATGTCATCCCCCATAAATGATTCAGCTACTCCTTGGGCCAATAAGTAACAAGATGCATCATCCCTCCAAGTTTCATCAAAATTGGGTGGATGGTGTAACAGTTATCATTGCAAAGTTTGACATTTTGACCTTTTAATTATATCAGGCCAATCAGTGTACTGTTTTTAAATGCCAGAAGTCATTCCTTGAAGTTTCATCAAAATTGAGCTATCATGCTTGAGTTGAACATTTGTACCTTTAATTATAGCGTGCTCATTAGGCCGATCAGTGTATTTTTCAAACGCTGGAACCCAGTGGAAAGATGTACGTTTGTCAAAATCAGACCAGTGGTGTGTGAGATGCCACCTGAAATCTCACGTTTGACTCTAGTTATGTGTCCTTCCTAGTACCAGAGCTGGTGGCCAGAGGAGTGATCCATCAAATGTTTCCCCTCCACGAGCGGAGGATCATCAGTCAGCTGATGACGTCTTGGGTCCAGGCTGTCTGTGAAAGCCAGCCCCTGGGTAAGCGGGGCTTATATCAAAATTTGAAGAAAATATGCCAGGGTAATAAGAACCTGATTATTTATACCAAGTCACATTAACTGAAACTTTAAAATAATATGATCAAATCGTTTATGATGTAATAGGCCTGCAATATCAATTGTACGAGACATCATGAAGCCTTTAGGTGAAGAACTGACTGTTTTCCGGTTTTAGATGAGTGAAAACATTTGAAACAGACTTGTGTGATTCTTCCTCTCAAGGCATCACTTTAACTGCATACAATTTAACTCTGTTTGCATCTGTGTTTTAGATGATATCTGTGACTACTTTGGAGTGAAGATCGGCATGTATTTTGCCTGGCTGGGTTTCTACACCAACTCCATGCTTTACCCTGCTGTCATCGGCTTTCTGCTTTGGATGCTAGCAGAGGCTGACCAGGTACTTGAAACCTCTAATAAGACACAAAGGTTTTCTCCTCCGAAGCATTTGTAATATTACTGGAAAGCTTCCTTTCATGGTCACAATATGGGTGCACTGTTCGTTGTCTGTCCAAGCACATTTGTTATAATTTCCTTTTCTTGTATTATCATACCTTTTGTTACCCCTATAAATTTTGAATAAAATGCTAATCATAAAAAAGACAAGAAGAAAGGCTTATGTAAACACGTTGAATTAGAATACATTACTTGAAACTGTGGATGGCATACTAATTATTTCAAGTATGTTGCGTCAGTATCTCTGATTGTCCTATCCTCCCACACAGACCAGTCAGGATATCTGCTGTGTGGTGTTTGCCCTCTTCAATGTTGTGTGGGCAACGCTGTTTCTGGAGCGCTGGAAGAGGCGAGAGGCGGAGCTGGCCTACAAGTGGGGCACCTTGGACACCCCTGCCGAGTGCTTGGAGGAGCCCAGGCCACAGTTCAGGGTGAGGAATGTTACCAAAGCATGGGCATGTGGGATCAAATAACACAATTATCAATCTTGTAATGATGTGGCATACACATGTTGTTGTTTAAGTTTGTTTTTTATTCACTCCTCACTCCTCACACTCAGGTTGAACATTTATTCTCACCTCTGACCTCTCCTGAAGGTTTTATGACTCAGCAGCCACATATATTCTTTGGTTTGATCCTTCCTCTTCTGCACTCCTCTCCCTTTTAACCTCTTGAATAACAATATTCCATTTCACACTTGTCCAGAGTACAGTTACCATCAGCAACACTTACATAACTCTGGCAGAGACTGGGTTGGCATGTTTACAATGAGTAACCAATGAGGAGAGGTCATTGGATGAATTCCAAGAGGAGGGTGGAAGTGCTCTTCATACCCCATGTGCTCTGAGATGTGGGGGGGGCAGGGAGCCAGTTCTCACCCCTGTGGTTTGGAGTGAATAGAGGAAGGGGGGGAGGGCAGTGGGTGTGCGCCATGTGTTTTTGAAAGGGAGAGTTGTCTGCTGTCATAGCAAGCCCGGCTAGCTCAGTCGGTAGAGCATGAGACTCTTAATCTCAGGGTCGTGGGTTCGAGCCCCACGTTGGGCGGTGATGTTTTGGAGGAAGTTCTGGGATCAGCCGTATAGATAAAGAGACTAATATTACCATATGAAAAAATGAGACTCTATGTGGCATTATCTGGGATTAGTCCAAAACGTTTCACAAATGATAGATTGCTTTTATTTTATTTTATTCTTTTACATATAATCAGAATTTGTGGAAGTTCATATAGAAAGTTGCAAAAACACAGCAATTTTGATATAGGTAGAAATGTTACCTCAAAATATGGATGTGTACGTGTTTTCTCTGTATTAAATAATTGCTCCACTTCACTGGTAATGTCTGCTGTTCCCCACAATAACCTGGCACACAATACTACAAATATAGGAGTGTCTATTTGTGTTTGTTACAATCAATTAATGTTCACTTGGAGCACATTTTGCACAAATGTTTGCAATCCACAACAGTTACAGTTAAGGTCAAAGCAATCAGGAAATAAAAGAATCTCTCTTATTCTCTCTCTCTCACTGTACCCTGCCTCTTCCTTCTTCCCCTACTGTTGCAGGGAGTGAAGCGGCGCAGCCCCATAACAGGCTGTGAGGAGTTCTACTACCCTCCCTGGAAGAGGGCTATGTTCAGATGGTTGGTCAGCCTGCCCATCTGTCTCCTCTGTCTCTGTTTTGTCTTCCTGGCTATGCTCCTCTGTCTGGAACTGCAGGTTTGAACCAGACAATACAGCATGCAGTTTGATTAAGAAGAAATGTAGTAGTCGTAGTCAGGGGATGAGGGGAGACAGTTATTAAACCCACCCCCTTATTAAATATACATTTTACTGGAAAAGTTAACAACAAAAGAATTGTCCTGCCTGACATCCACTTTAATAAATTAGAATGAATATCTCACTGGCAGTAGTAGTAAGACTGAACTAGCAGCATCACAGCAAATGATATGCCAGCCAAACGTTAAGGTCCATAATCAGGCATTATTAGGCTGATGATTTGTGACATTTATCATATTCAAAACCAAGTTTACCACCTAATTCAGAGTACAACTAGTGTCAGTTCATATTAGTGCCATAGGCTTTTAGAGATAGCTATCTGTGGAATATAAGAGAGCATATTATTTGAATAAATAGGGTTTCTTAATGTCTCATGCTTCTAATTCACCTTGCAGGAAGTGGTGATGGAGATTCAGGAGCTGCCTGGTATTACACGATTCATTCCTAAGATAATTCTGGCCATTACTGTGTCCATATGTGATGAAGTGTACAAGAAGATTGCCTATTGGCTCAATGACATGGGTAAGAGTCACTAAATGAACTCACTGGGTACAATAAAGTAGTTAGTGAACTATCTCTCTGATAATCAATGCAGGAATTACTATATTCAAAATTAAATAAAACATTAATGTGGTTGCCTATGATTGAAATTTAGGGATTATATGGATAATGAGTATAGTGTCATGAGTACTACATGAGTATTGGTGAAGAAAGCTTTTAGCTAAAAAGTTCCTTTCCTTGTAACCTTTGCTTGCATTCTGCATTTTGCATTTTTTTGACAATCATTCAGCACCAAATAGAGTAATGCTTCTGTGATACTTGTTTCTCCTTCTAGAGAACTATAGACTTCAGAGTGCCTACGAGAATAATCTCATCATCAAGATGGTTTTTGTGAGTCAGGCTTTCTCTTCTGTTCGATATTGAATAGAGACGATTCAACTTGATCAATGAGTCTTTGACTTCTTGTAAGGTTTCCTCTTTGTTTTACAGTTTGAATTCATCAATTCTTACCTTAGCCTTTTCTACATTGGATTCTACCTCAAGGACATGGAGCGACTTAAAGAGGTAACAAGTCAAAAATATCACCAACAAAATGAGAGAAAAGCCCAATTCTTCTGTAGTTCGGTCTTAAGCAGGTCTTATGTCATCTGGCGTTTCAAGCTCTGTGAAATGCTGTGAATGACTTGGGATCATGACAGGCAGTGAACTGCGTTTGTACCTTTAGTTTGAATGAGTATTTACAACAATTGTGCTTGCTGGAAAATGTTGGAATGTGCATGTGTTCTGTCTTTTGACCTTCTTCTTCTCACAGTAACAGAGGCGTTCTCTCCCGCTCCTCACAGATGCTAGCCACTCTACTGATCTTCCGCCAGTTCCTACAGAACATCAAAGAGGTCCTCCAGCCTTATCTGTATGAGCAAAACAAGCTGGGTGTCTTCACCCCCAAGGTGCTGTGGGAACTACTCCTAGCCATCGTGCTCAAATATGGCCGCCTGGCTCTAGGAAAGGCTCAGGCCTCAATGATGGCCTATTCCCTCCTGGGGCCCAAAGGTCTCCCAGTCACTCACCCTGCTAACGCAGAGCCAAAGAAGAGAGGGGATCTGAAAGCCGGATTCAGGCTGACGGAGGAGGAGTGGGACATGAATGACAGTGCACTGCGGCAACGGAAAGTCAGCTTCACTGAGAAGGTCGACTACCAGGATGTCACCACAGAGACACAGGCGGTGGATGACAGCTTCCTCCAGGACAGTCCCACGCTGGTAGAGGAAGGCATGGACCCATCCAGTATTTTTGACAGTTGCGACGATGACAGCGATTGTGAGACGCTGGCTCAAGTATGTGGTCTGCCTGCTGGTTGATTATGATTTGTCATTCTACATTGTACCTTTGTGGTCCTGTGCTCTTGACCAAACCAGTGATATTTTGTCCACTGCAAAAATATCCATCTCAACAAGTGATTTAGTCTAGAATTTAGTCTTACAATCCTCGTTTTCTTAAAACAAGTAAAAGTAAATCTGCCAATGTGGTGGGATAATTCCACTTCTTTCCTATATGAATCAACTTGTTTCAAGAAGTTTCATGAATCAATCATTTAAGCGCTAATTAATGCTAATCTTAGCAGGAGACCAAGGAGAATACCACTGTGTCCCCTCCAAATGAATATGAGACTCTGTGTCAGAGAAGAAAGAGTGCAGGTGAGGGGAAAGAGGACAAGAAGTCTTGGATTGATCCGCCAGAAGAACACAAGACTGTCTCTCTGACCCAGGCTGAGATTGAGAGCTGCATGCAGACGTATGAGGTGTGGCTCTTGTCTCTTCTAGTTCAAGTTCAAGTTCATTTATTTTTACAGCCCTTTATCACAACCATGTCTCAAAGGACTTTACAGAGAATGAGCCTAACTAGATCTAACTGATCAACAATCAAACAGAACAGAATTATGTAAGACAAACACAAGGAAGCAGAACAAAGCACAAGACACACCATAGCAAATTTTAGCAAGAAGCCTACCTATTGTCTTGTAAATTAGGGCAAAGAAATGCAAAATGTAACTTTATACAAACAACATTGCTTATATTGCATAAAACATAATCAAATCCAGTATATCCAATTTCCCCACAAACAACATGTCCGTGAAAACACAGATATTGTTGCATGCCTTTTGACCCTGACAGGACACGCTTCAGGACTACAAGGAAATGTTCATCCAGTTTGGCTACGTGGTGCTTTTCTCCTCTGCGTTCCCTCTGGCTGCCACGTGCGCTCTCATCAACAACATCATCGAGATCCGCAGTGATGCCCTGAAGCTCTGCACCGGCCTGCAGAGGCCCTTCGGACAGAGGGTGGAGAGCATTGGACAATGGCAGGTCAGTAGGTTTTGTTTTTCTCTCCAAGGTTAAAAGGTTTAGAAAAGGCTAGTGCAAGCTATATTGTTCACGTTGGGGCAGGTGCCTAATTTAAAGTTGATTGAAGTTAATGACCCATTTTATCCTTATTTATTTGGCCATGCATCTGATAGCCCATAAACAACAAGGTTTTTATAGGTTAGATCTCTCTCTCTCTCTCTCTCTCTCTCTCTCTCTCTCTCTCTCCCCCCCCTCACTCTCTTAACAACAGACTGCAATGGAGGCCATGGGCCTGATAGCCATCATGGTAAACTGTTACCTGATTGGTCAGTGTGGTCAGCTGCAGCGTCTGTTCCCCTGGTTGAGTCCTGAGATGACGATCATCTCCATCGTCTTGCTGGAGGTATGCACTGCTATCCACGTATGAAGAGTGAATGCAAAGCCATGTTGATGAGGAGTGTTTTTTTCAGGGATACAGTTTTATTCCCGTATTTGCCTTGGAAGAAACACACTTTTATGTGCAGGGTATTCACTTTTGTTGAATTACAAATGAAGTACTACATATGTGCATGGCCTGCTTTTATCTGTTGTGTGGCTTTGTTAACCTTCAAAATCAACATTTTTGAACAAGGTTCATGTGTACTAGGTTCATTAATGAGCACAAAACCTCAGAAGAGTTTTTGGTATGTGTTTGAGATGCGCTATTTTGCTATATAAAAAAAAAACACAGAATAAGCAACAGAATGTGATTGTTTGTGCCTTGATGTAACTGTCTGAGCCTGTCCCTTTGTGGTCTCGGTGGTTTACAGCACTTTGCAATCCTCCTAAAGTACATCATCCATGTTGCCATCCCTGATATCCCTGGCTGGGTAGCAGAGGAGATGGCCAAGCTAGAGTACCGACGAAGGGAAGCTTTCAAGGTATAGTTGTATCATAGCTTGAAAGACCTTCGGCCAACAGCATACTTGAAGGCTTGCTGCCGGCTGCTACTTTGTGCAATTTCTATCATGTCTATGTATCTTTTTGTGTCCCTTGGTCTCTTTGTATGCAATGTGAAAAACAAAAACGGTATACTTGTATTGTAAGGCCAGTGCAGCCTTATTTTTACTATGCACAGTGTGATTTGGCCCATCAGTAGATCACTGTGTGTCCAACTATGTTTGTCTGTATAGTGTTTTATCACATTACTGGCACTTTCTCTTGATGCTGACTTAGATAATTCTGTCATGATACAGAGGCACAACTATCTATGATGGTCATGACAGTGAAAGTCAGCACATGGCCTATATCTTCCCATGTAAACAGGACCCAAACAGCCTGTTTGTGTGAACTAACTGCTAAATAAGATGACAAGTTCTTCAACAGTGAGGATGCAATGGGAGGGACACTCTGATTTGAAGAACTTGAAGCTTAATCTTATCACTAGCACGCTCTTAAACACCAGCTTCTCTCCGTGTTTCTCACTTACATTTTGACTCTCTTGCACACACATTTCTCTGCTACCACTTTCTCTATTTCACTCACTCTCTTTTTCTCTCTCTTCCTATCTTTCTCTGTCTTTCTTTCCTTTTCTCTCTCTCCTCTTCTTAACACGCCTTGTCGTCTCCCCGGTTAGAAGCACGAGCGGCAGGCCCAACAGCACTTCCAGCAGCAGCTCAGGCGCCGTCGCGAAGAGGATGAGCTTCAGCGTCAGGCTGAGCTGCAGGCCGAGGCCCGTCAGGAGAGCGAGTACCACAAGGCAGACGGCCAGCACCAGCACCACCATGACAAAGCGGGGGGCAAGCCAGGGGACAAGCCCAAAAGACCCAGCTCTCTGCTGGGCAACAACAATGTGATGAAGCTAAAGCAGATCATCCCTCTCCAGGGGAAGTTCTCCTCGGGCACATCGCGCTCCCCCGCCCAGTCCCCAACAGGAGGCGAGGCAAAACTCCCTTTATTTCTTAATTTTAAGTTCCTGAAGTCGCCTGAGGTGAAAAAAGAGCCAACAGTGGCGGTTGGAGCGACCCCAGGGTCGACAGTGACCTCCTCTGCTGCCCCTGGTGGCCAGGAGAGGTCACAGTCCCCCAACAGGACATTCAGTCCTGGGAAGCTGTTCAGTTTCAGCAAGTCAGAGGGGAGTGTGGTGTGTGCAAATGGGACACAGCCATCCAGACAGAGCGATGCTTCCTCCCAGGCTGCTAACACACAGCCCAACAGAGCTGAGCTAAACACAAGCCCCGAGGAGTTACCCTCTAATGAGTCAGATAAGGGAGAAACAAGACAATCGACTGATTTAGATAACTCTGGCTCAAAGAGTCAATAAATCATCAACCATACCAATGTAATATTACGGTGGAGTGCAATGTACAAATGTTCATGTAACATTCTGAGACAATGATGCACCTGTACTGTAGGAGAAACCGTGTTAGTCGCAAGGACCAAATGTAACGTCAGCGAGTGGTAGAGTTTCACTCTTGATGCAAACTACTTTGCACAAAGCATTATGCTGTATCGATCATCACTTGATAATATAGCTTCCATGTAAAAAAAAATGTACAGTAAGTGTAACTCCTTGAATGAGGCTTGAGTAACCTTTACTTAAGGTGAAAATACTGCATGACTTGTGGCTCTGCACCTGGTTTTCAGTCGCATCTGTGAGGGATGTTTTTGTGAAACCAGGCTGTGATCATCAGAGAGCCCTTTCATCAAAGCATCTGAATACCAGGTTTGTTTCTCATTGTGATGCCTGTGTTGAATGCATGTCGAGTCATCTGCACGCATTACCATGTCTTTTCAGTTGTCAAGCACCTTCAAAGCCATTGTATTCTTTCGCAATAGCTCAGATTACATTCACTGTGACCATGAAAAATTATATTCTATTTTTCTTAACTTTGATTTTCTATGAATTATTTTATTACATAAATTAGTGAATGTACCTCTACGATGCAAATGAATCTCACTTGAATAAACATCCATCATGAGACAATGTAAATATTGGTTGATTTGTGTTAATATTGTTGGATGATAAACCACGTTGCTAAGTCATTTCCTGCTGCTGGACCCCACTTTGGAAATGTGAGAGATGGAGGCGAATTAAATTTACAAGGCAAATTATGACACTAAAATTCAGATCACTTTATTGAGAATAAAGATCCAAGGTATTAAAATGCAAGGGAACATAAAGACACCTCTTCAAAGAATATGCTTGCAAGAAGACAATTTCCATTCAGTTTCAGTCAATTTCCCAATACACAAGATCTGATGTAACTATCCCCGGTGCTATTTTGGGTGAGCACCTATGTAGAAACCCAACATGGATGTTAGACACAAAAAAATATCAGCCATAAGATCTTGCTGTTTATGAGTTACATTGTATAACATAATACAAGAGGAAAAAAGGAAGATCTGAAATTGCCATCAACCTTGCAATTAACTCAAAGTAAACCATTTATCCACTTACAACTGGATGACAAAAAACACACACATCCCAAACTTAATTAATCTTTTGATAGATATTAGGTCAATAAAGAGGTTAAAGAGTAAGTAACGACAAGTAACGACCTATCTGTTAGATCAGTAACTGTAATGTGATTAGTGAAATTGCAACAGTAATGCCTTACTTTAGCCTACTCCGTTATATAAAAAAGTAATGTGATTACATGGGGCCAACCTGGGCCAACATGTCAGGCTGACCAGCATCACACTGGAGCTACAACCGCTTTCTCCCACCTCGTGAAATGTATTTAAAGATCTCACACTGATCATGGTAAATCAGCGCAGTCAGTACTGAAAGAAGGAACCAAATGAAGGTATTCTGGGAACTGTGCTGACTTTGAAGCAGAGGGGCTGTAAAGGGCGGCGGCTGCTGGACTTATCGATGGTTTGTCCCGGGCTTGTCGGGAAACTCAAGTTGTAGACACTGGCTGACTGGTTGTCTGTCTGTCTGTCTGCATGAGAGGAGATACTGGCTGACTGGTTGGAGGAGACACTGGCTGACTGGTTGGAGGAGACACTGGCTGACTGGTTGTCTGTCTGTCGTGTTGCCAGTCATTACAACAGAGTTGTAATACTCTCACGTAGTATTGCATAAACGGCAAAGTGATGCCTTTTCTGCTACACCTTGCATTTTTCAGCAGCTAGCGCATTGAGATTGTGACGCATGTAAACAGGAAAGGATGAACGACACGTGACACTGTGGTTTCGTGAGGCGGTGTTTAAGTAATACATAGATCGTGATTCGTTGGATTCAAAATGGGGATATCCAACCAGCACATCACCCCGCCTTAAGGGCTGAGGGCAC
>OMLI01088157.1:0-12718 GCA_900302605.1 Rondeletia loricata | reverse complement strand
AGACCGCTCTCACAAAGGTGGTAAATGACCTACTCCTTGCCTCAGATTCCGACTCTTCCTATGTTCTAATCCTACTCGATCTGAGCGTGGCATTTGATACAGTCGATCACAATATACTTCTAAACCGCCTAGCGAACCACGTTGGCAGCCTATGTTACTGTCTATTTTATTGTCCATTCCATTGTTTCTTCCGGCATCTATTGCACGCTCAGCCGTCCCGGTGGGGGATCCGTCTTTGACTTGGCCCGCCCAAGGTGTCTTAAATTTTTCCCCTACTAAGGTTTTCTTGGAAGTTTTTCCTTGTTTGCTTTGAGGGTCTAAGGTTGGTGGTGCCGGGTAGGTTAGGCTGTGTAGAATAGGTAGGCTTGCTATGTCCTGCTAACATTTTCTACTGTATGTCTTGTGCTTTGTTCTGCTTCACCGTGTTTGTCTTACATGATTTTGTAATTCTATTGATTGTTGCTTAGTTAGATCTAGTTTGGCAAATTTTCTGTAAACTCCTTTGAGCTATGCTTGTGATAAAGGGCTATTTAAATGAACTTGAACTTGAACTTGATGCCTGGCTTACTCCGATATTAACATCTTACTCTTTTCACTTTTGGTTTTCGCCATCTGCGCAAACTCTGACTCGCACAACATTATGGGCACATTTTGATATCTCCAAAAAACCTGACTGCGAACAGTATATACAATTGCTATTACTATTGGGGTCATAATTTCCTTCCCCAGTATTAGAAGTAACCTCAGTCAAATAGGAAGGGGGGTAGCTAGCAGCTGCACCTTTTCATCCGTTTTTGCTGGCAGATCATTCAGCATGTGGGCGGGACACCACAGGTGGACAGGAATATTCAGTTAAATGGTTTATTCATGGCAACAGGGATACTCAATCACAGGGTATCAAAGATGCATGTAAACAGCGTAACACGAATAAGACCATAACTGGAGTATGGCCAATAGCTGGGCTACTCCGTGCCTGTAGATGTAGTCACTGTCAGTCTGGGCATACTGTGTAGAAGTGTTAGGCACCTCGTTCCTGCTCAGTTACCACACTGCAAATCATTTTATAACCTTTCCCCACTGTCTGGGAAAAAAAGCTATGTGTATGTCATGTCAACCAATGAAAACAAGCAAAACAAAGACATGTATATAAGGACTGTGGTGAATTCCAAAGCAAGTGTGTATGTGTGTGTGTGTGTGTGTGTGTGTGTGTGTGTGTGTGTGTGTGTGTGTGTGTGTGTGTGTGTGTGTGTGTGTGTGTGTGTGTGCGTGTGTGTGTGTGTGTGTGTGTGTGTGTGACTGAATATGGGCAGTATTTCAGCTACATGTATTTGGAACATTTTATTTATGTCACTGCAAAGATTTTGACAGTGTACCTGGTATCTTATTTTTCAAATGAACAAGACACCAGGTTTGATTTTGTATGTTCATGAACATTCAGATATCACAGTTTTCAAAATGTATTTTTTGTATGCGTAAATGTAAAAACAATTATGCACAAATTACATGCATTTTAATGCTATACATTTCTTGCCACCAGTATTTTTTTAAATGTATTTCAATGCATTTCTTGAAGGGATATTCATAATTGTAATATATAACTGATAAAAAAAAAGTATATGTGTGCGTGTGTCCTCTTTTAAATGGACAGAGAGGGAAAAAATGCTCCCAGTAATATTTGTGGGAACAACTTGCATAGTAGGTCTGAGGAGAAAACCTTATAAAAAAATACTGAGTTCTGTCTCAATGTACCAATATATAAAAGATTAAGACAATGCTTATGCTTGAAATGAACTTACATTTTTCAAGTTCTCCAGTAGCATTTTCTGTTACAGTATGTTGCTTCTCTATTCCATTACAAAGTAATACATGAGAAGATAGCTATCAAATTATTTTTGTGAATATCTCAATTTGGAGTTCTAATGTGGATATTTAGGATGTAGATGTGCTGTACATGTCTTCTGTCTTCTGGGTTCTCCTCTTAAGATCTCATGAGCAAGGTTTGTATGGCTCAATAACAGCAATGTCTGTTGACTGAGTGCTGACTGAGATCTCTTAATTCTGAACCATACCATGTTGTCCTGACCTGCATTACTCATATATTTGCATATAACTTGCACATAACTCTTCAGGGCAATGCTGACCAGGTGAGTACGGAAATAAATGTGTGGGTATGTGTGTGCGCCCCCATGTTCCCATGTTTCATTTATGACTGACCTCCACCAGCTTGTTGGCATGTTCGCGGAACACCTGGGCGTATTCCTTGACCTCTTTCTCATTACCGCTCTTAGCCGCCTCGATGAGCACCAGCAGAGGGACGTTGGTCTCCAGGAAAGAGTCTGAGATGTGGTCCATCACTGCCTTCCTCAACTGGGAACAGAGGTAAAGGCATGGGGGGAGGGGTCATGCTATTATTAATATTGCAAATGATTCCACAGAATTTTAGATTTAGCAATGATTACATTACACTTAGCATATTAATGAATATGACATGGCATAATGGGGGTGAAAGGACAAAGACAGAGAGAGAGAGAGACAGACAAAGTGAAACAGAGGGAGGTGAAAGAGAGGGAGAGAACCCTCAATAGGCAGGAGTGTAAAATGCTTGTAAGGTGTCATTTTTCCCATAAGGCCTTTTACTAGGGCAGACTTTGCGACTTATATCTTTGTTTATGGAATCATTTTGTTCCAAACTGGCAGGGGACTGGTTATTTTATCAGACAGTAAATGGACACTGATGCTACTCACAGGGATATCAGATGGGGAAAGAGACCAGAGGGAACAGTATAAAAACGACAAAAGACAGGTCCTTTATCTTACACAGAGTTAGTCACATGAGACCAGTACGGAGACAGACTATATAATACACTATAGAAAAAAGTGGATTCTGGCACACAGGGCATCACCTCTGCATTCGTTTATTTTCAGTTAAGGTTTCAGTCGTAAGACCTTTCTCAAAAATTAATGCAAAGTAATTTCCTGCACTATAAAAGAGAACGTAGTGGTGTGAGTGTTATTTGGTCCACACCCACATACAAATGAGTAATATAACAACAACAATTAACAACATGGATGGCAGAAATGTGTTTGATTTCTGAAGCCATCTTTTATAATTAGTTGTAAAGCAAACAATGTGGCGCCATGTTCCTACATTAAAAATGTAGAGGGCAGCAGGAGGAGAGAAGGTAGAGAAGACTAAATGGCTGTGACTTACAAGGGTAAATACCTCTAGCCAGCAAAAATCATATGTAAGTCTGTCAGGCGTACTCAAATAACCTCCAGCAATTAAACACTCGAATTGCCAGTCCAGAGTGGAGGGAGAACAATAGTGAATTACGGCTTCCTAAGGGCAGATAATCCATCACTATTGCCTCTGAGAAGAGACTAGATTTGTCCAGTCAAGTGGACATGACAGATCTACAAAGGCTACCAACAAGCTAGCGCCCACACTCTCTGTATACAATCCTTTCCCAGAACTCTCTAGTCCTGGATCACTCATCTGAAGAGACAGGAATGCCTACTGAGATTGCACGACCAAAGCATCATGATTTTATTATAGGCTGATCCATTTAGCCATTTTTTTATTGAGAGCATCTTTTTCACTCTGTAGAGCACATATTTCATCAGCACAATTACAAAACCTGGTGAGAAGGGTGGGGGATGGAAGTAGAAGTAACTTATTTATACCTCATTGAAACGCACTGTTAGACTTAACGTCATAAAATGATTCTGGACAAGGTTTGATGATTGAAATTTGTGTCAGGAGAAGAAAATACATTTTAATCAATATATCATATTCAATTCTGGTGCAGATCACCTGGGCATGAAAGCCAAAGGAGTCATGTAATGATCCAGCCCATAATGTAATCCTACAGTGTCAATGCATGCACCCTAATGGCCTTTCATTGAGCGCTATTGTTTACAGGACTTTTCTCATAGCTTCCCTCCCTTTTCACTTTGCACCTCCTCTCTCTGTCAGCCATGGCTTTGTTTGAATCCAGCTCAATAATAAAAAGCCTGGTTGAAGAGAACAATGAAGAAAATGCAATTGAAAATAAAGGACTGGATTTAGTCTGGAAATCAATATTGGACATGTACTGGGTAGAAAGAGTCTTGATGTTATAAGTTGTTTTTAACGAGGAACCACAGGTTAACCGCACATAGCATATGTGTAGGCTACATGTAGGATATTGGTACAGTAGGTCTGAGGATACTAATGAATGCCCAACAGTAAAACTGATTCTCCTGGTGGGTTTGAGTGGAGAAATGATACAGACGAGTGATTTCCCGAGTCGCAGCCTCTCCTGCACCATCAGCATTCTAATGCCCACACACCACTCCCACAGAAATCCATCTTCAATCTTTCAGATCTCAGCTCCCTCTACACCCCACACCTACCGTCTCTCCTCTAATCTAACACTCCCTCGATCTGTATTTCACTAACACTTAAAGGAAATAGACCTGGAATACCAATAAAAAGCAAAGGCCCTCCTCATCATAATTCAGCGGGCATGCTATCAGTCTCTCCACTCATGCAGCGCCACAATGGCCGAGTGTTAGATGTTGAAAGTGTTTTATATATGAATATGAATATAATTAATATGAATATATATTGTTCTTGAGACATATTCTGATTGTTGGTATTAGATCCTCAGCTTCCTTTGTGACTATACATTTTCATTTCCAATACACTACTGATCTGCTGGCGACATATAATATATTTGATATTTGATGTAAGATATCATACAAATGTAGGACATCGAGATGAGACAAAATTGCTATCACTACAGACTGGTGTGTCGATGTTTTTTTTGTAGAGATGGAACCTGGGGTGCTGTAATATAAGCTTGCTTCTAGACTGGGAGAAAAACAAAACAAACAAACAAAATAACGTGCCATTATATATAGTGACAAGCTGTCTTGAACTACAAAAAAAGGAGAGGAACATTTGAAATGATGTTGAGAAAATGAGTTTAGTACAAATGGCTTTGCTTGCCCAGAATTTTGATGATTTGAGAAATGAGTATATACTTCCCCCTCCTATCCCTCCGCATCCTATCAAACACAACAAAATGAATTTACGCTCAAGGCATGTAGAAATGTAAACTGATTTAACATGTGTACACGCACACACACACACACACACACACACACACACAAACACACACACAGAGGCAAACTCTCCCAACTTGTTTACAATTTAACAAAGAGAGTCTAATCACATGCAAAGGGTGGAAAACAGGAATCTGAATCTGAAAGTGAAAATGTTGCTGGGTTTTTGAGCATTTAGAGTTGCATTTCTGTTATGTTTCACTTGTGATTCAGAACAGATAGCGGCAGATACCTTGGGGTCAGCGGATGAAAGTTTCTTATTAAAATGTCAAGAGCAATCATAGCTTAAACGACTGGAGTCATGGCTGAGGGAAAACAGCCTGCGCAAATCAAAAATTAAGTAATAGTTCTCATATATGATATCTATCAGCAAAGGAAGATGATAGTTGAGATGAGAGTGGAGAAATGAGAGAGCAAAGAGGGACCGGCTGAGCATAAACTGTCTAAGGACAAACACATTAGATACCTCATCCCAGAGCCCTGAATTTAGTTGATTCTTCATTTGTTAGTGTCCTGCACACACACAAAAACTAGCCTGTGAAACCAGTTTTTGAAACGAGGAACATCTGCATGGACAGTGCTTTTACATTTAAGAGTTTACTTTCCCAAAGGAGAACTGGCAGTAGAACGATTTTGCTCACAACACACTGACTGTTGATCAACTGCATCTGTTTCCCTTGAATAATGATGGGATTCTGACATAAAATAATAAAATTATGTGAGTCAGTGTAACCTCTCCTCAGGGCAGGCAGCATAGTCTTCACCACTGACCAGTTCCATTCGCCATCATTGTCAAGTAAAAACGTGTTATACAAGATTTCAATGATGCATATACCTGTGGTACATTGTACAATGTGGATGTACTGTGGGGAAAAAGGAGGGGCCTGTTCCAACCTGTAATGTGTGGTGACATAGGGGTGAATCTATAAGCCATATGAGTTTTGTGGTGGCAGGCAGAGTCCTGGCAGCCATGTTTGCTGAAGGACAGAGCCAGGGATTATCACAGGCTGTGGAACATCAATGGAGGCAGGGAGACATTCACTGAGGACCAATATGTCAGTGAGAGCATTAATGACAACCTGGCTGACACCCTTCTCAACCTTCAGTGCTGCTCCATTCTTACTGAAGGGCTGAGCCTCTAGGATAGGGGTGGGCAACCTCTCCTGACATGAGATCTACAGGGAGTGGACAAAATAGCAGAAACACCTACGAATATATTAATATCAAGTAAGGAATAGTGCCACCCTTTGCTTTCAGAACAGCTTCAATCCTCATTGGATTGCTGTCATACAAGTCCTGAACTGTGTGTACTGGGATATTGGACCATTCCTCAAGAAAGAAAGCCTCCCGTTCTTTGAGGACTAAAGGAGGTGGAAATCTGTTTCACACTCTGCACTCTAGAACTTCCCATAAAGGCTAAGTGATGTTTAGATATGGTGATTGGGCCACGTAAGGCATTTTATTTAATCCTGGTGTTCATGAAACCACTCTTGACTTTGTTTAGCAGTGTGTATGGGGGCATTATCACCTTGGAATATGGGAACATCATGAGGGAACATTGTTTGCACCATAGGGTGCCCCTAGTTCTGCAAAATGGCCTGATATTCCTTGGCCATTATACGACCATGCAGTGCAATCATCAGACCTAATGATTCCAAAAACATGGCAGCCCATACCATTACAGATCCACCACCATGTTTAACAGTGGCAACAGACATTGTGGGTTCAAGGCATCCTTTGATTTTCTCTAAACGTAAAAGGGTGAAAGATGACTCATCAGGCCATATTACTTATTTCCATTGCTCAGGAGTGGAGGTTTTGTGCTCCTTACACCAGATGATGTGTCTTGTGCATTGTCCTGGGATACAAGCGGTTTCAGAATATCAGCCCTGCCATAAATACTACCTTTGTGAGACTCATGATGTACAGTTTTTGTTGAGACTGTGTCACAGAGGTGTTCAATTATGTGGTAAATTAATGTTTAAGACTCTAGTTTTGTAGTATTTAGCAACTCTCCTGTTAAGTCTTGTTGGCATATGTTGCCATGATTTACCAGACTGGTCCCCTTACCACATAAAATAACTTTGTAGTACTTGTGCCCAGGGCACCTGCAATTCAGGCACTCACTATCTGGCCTCTTCTGGACTCTGTTAGTTGCCTCATGTTGCTTTGAAAACTCACATACAAAAGTGTTGATTGTCAGACCTCTTTAAAACCTGTCACATAATGCAAATTGGCATTCAAATGTATGTGGCTTGCCTGTATAGCTGACTTTGTAATTGTGATTTAGTTATGTGGTGTTTCCATTATTTTTTCCACCCCCTGTACTTTTTCCTTGATTTGCACTGTAAGTTGTGGTGAGATCTAAAAATATTACTAGCAGCAAAACATATCCTTCAACCATCTATGTGTACATGTTTATACCCATAATTAATATATTTAGCCTATCAACAGGTATTTCCTTGCAGTGCCTGAGATAACAGAGAGAGAATTTGCAATAATACAGCTAATGATGCTTTAATGCATAGCCTCAAATCAGCTTGTAGGGTTAAAAGAAATGGATTCAAGAATAATCTTGAATTGTTGAGCAATTGTTGAAACAATGAGCTACAGCTGACAGGATTCATGGCAGCTGTTCTTCCTAACATGATAACTCCAAACAATTAGAAACAGCTGTACTAATCAACAAACTAATGGCAGAAATGGAAATGATTTCAATGTCCCAAAAAAAAAAAAAAAAAAAAAAACTAATATGTGAGGCAATTGTTGTGCTATGGGGGAATCCAGGAATCAGCCATCAGTCAAAATGGGGCCCAGAGAGATGACTTGACAGATGCATTCATTACAGACAGGATGACAGGGGGTAGGAACACATGGCTCATTTCCAACAACTTTGTCGGGTTGACTACCCAGTAAATACTAATTAAAGGGAAGCAAGACGTTTAAATATACTGTATTTGCTAACTGTATTTGGGGCTCTCCACCTCGCAAATACAGCTCTTCATCAAACTTTTGAACAGCTGGAGTGCTATTTCTTCTGCACATTTTCAATTTCCTGCTCTCTGCCATTTCCACCTGTTGTATTTTGTGTCACTCTTGACTTCCCTGCCAAGTACACCTCTCGTTCTCTTTTTATCTCTAGTAAAAAGTACTTCTTCTCTGTTGCACTTGCCATTGTTGATTATGCTCATGGTCGCAGGAGCAAAGATTATGTCCACACTTATAAAAATAACTTTCATTGCTTTTTAATGCACAGCAGCAGCAAGAATGTAGTGCTTGGTCTTCATCAGCATTTCCTAGGTACAAAACTCTGGCAAAGGCCAAAGTGCTGAAACACATTCATTTCTGATGGCTGCTATGCATTAAGGTACTGTAACATATTTTTGTGAATGTGGACATTCCATTTGTTCTTGAGTAAGTATGTGTACTGTCTGCACCTGTTCTCTGTTGTTATGAAATTAAGCATACTACTCCATGTTCATAGGTCTGTTTAAGAGGCCAACTGAGCCTCTTTTCCCAGGGTCCTCAGCTAAACAAACACAGCTTTCCTTCTTTCAAAGATTCACAACTTGAACAGCATTTAAAAATCCATACAAACAGAAGCATGATACACTTCTCGCATCAATCTATTTTATGGAGGTAACTACTTTTGACATGAATGCAAAATAATGAAAACTGTGGGAGAGTGAGTGCTGGCCTCTTGCTAAAGCTAATATGCAACTCTGTAGCTCTCCTCAAACCACATTGTGAACTGCTTACTTCTCCATCTTAAAGAGAGAGCACTGGGGCATTGGGCTGTAAATAAGAGTCAGACTCTCTCAAGTGGCACAAGGCCATACTTATTAATTCTGGTCTGTTAATGCATTTATGCAGAACACTAATGCAGGCTAGATGACCAGCCCAGCTTAGTACAGGCCAAACCTGGGGGATGAAAGACTGGTAGAGTGGATGATGCTTAAGAACAAAGTAAGTCATGGGAGAGAGCATGATCTGGCTTGCTGCCAGGCTTGGGTGTAGTATATATTCCAAAAGTAAATTTTCTAGGATAAGGCAGAAAATGATTGAGTGTTCAACTTACAATATGCTGTTGTTTATTCTCCAAAGATAAACAGTTTTAGCGATTTCACTCGTTTCTTTATGACATTTTTGCCTTTATTCGACAGCTCAAAGTTGAAAGAAACAGGAAGGACTGGGCGAGAGAGGGGGATGACATGCGACAAAGGTCCCAGGCTGGATTCAAACCCAGGACATTGCATTTACATGGTACGTGCCTAAGACCACTGAGCAATTTTTTTTTATAGTACCTCTTGAAAATGGTATGGTGACAATAATGAAATGTTACAACCTTTAGTGATACTTGCTGATAATATACATACAGTAAATTAGGGCTGCACAATTAAGCGTAGATAATTGGAATGGTAATAGTCCTTAAGATTAGGGAGAGACATGCCGCCTCCTTCTTTTCTAATGGTCAAGTGTTCTGAATTTTATCCTTGGTTTTTTCCCGTTCCAAATAAAACGTGAGATTTGTTTGTCCCATTCCTGAAACTGACCAGTTGGGAGTCTTAGTTTAAGTTCTGGTGATGGGTCATAATTAAACGCTAATATTTGTAACTCTATGTAAAGAGCGAAAAGTGTTGGCGAGAGAGGGCAACCCTGACGGGCAGACCTCTCCAGCTCTACGTGGTTGGTAAGATGCCCATTTACTCTGATTCTTGCTGTAGGAGCAGAATATAAAGTCTTTATACTATTAATAGATTTTTCGTTAAAGCCAAATCGCTCTAATACCAAAAATAAAAATTCCCAGCTAACACAATCAAATGCTTTTTCAGCATCAAGACTAGCTAAAACAGCAGTTATTTTATTTTCTCTGATAGTGTGTATAGCATGAAGAGAGCGTCTTATGTTGTCCTGTGTTTGACAAAACCGGTTTGGTCCTCATTAATTAATTCAGGAATGAAGGAGTCCAATCTCTTAGCCATAATAGCCGCATACCGTAGATCTTATAGTCTTGATTTAAAATCGAGATTGGCCTGTATGAACTACATAACATCTTATTTTTGCCCTCTTTTGGGATTACAGAAATGACCGCTTCGTTCCAGGAAGGTGGAATTGTCATTTCTTTCAATGTCCAGTTAAAGGATACTAGGAGCGTGTGAACTTAGCACTGCCTTTGATACAGCCGACCACACTATTTTATTTGACTGCCTTGAAAAATGTCTGCGGCGCAGTTCTCGTGGTTCCGCTCATACCTTACCTGCAGGTCTTTTTCAGTGATTATGGGAAACGCATCTTCCTCCTCTGCTCATCTTGCATCTGGTGTCCCATAAGGTTTGATTTTAGGTCCCTTACTGTTCTCTATCTACAGTATATGCTTCCCTCTGGTCACATCATTTGTAAACACAATAAATCTTACCATACCCATGTGTACAGGACTGGACATTATGTGCCAGAGGCATAAAATCCATAAGTTAGGTAAAAACAGACACCCCTCCATTTTCATTTATTTGCCCATTTCATATTGAATTACTGAATGAATCCTATCTATTGAAATTCTAGAAACAGTTAATCCTGTAGATAGTGCCCTACGTTTGCATTGACTTGAGGTCTTTCGTTCGAGTTTGGGTTAAAAGAGTAGGGAAGCGGAGAAATTGCAAGAACATTGTACACACTCATGTGTCTGACTGCCTGTCATTGTTCTCAGGTAGGTAAACTGTTAAAACTTGCTAAATATTCACTAATATGTTACAAAATGAAACAGGTTACTTAATAAACTACTTGAGGAAACTTTTGATTGAATGAGAAATGTGGTAAAATGTGTTATTTGTAAGAGCTAACCCACTTGTTGAGAATGCTATAATGTTAGTTTGTGATGCTAGCGAGGTTTAGCCTGATAGCAGGATATATTTTGATATGCTAGCTGGTTAGCTAGGCATGATAGTCTTTTAGCTTAAGACATTAAGGTAACATGTTTTGTTGTTAGTTGCTTGATGTTAATGAGCATGTGAAAAGCCAAGTGTCTAGTATTAAAGTGAATGCAGTGTTAATGGAGAATTATCAGTACAACATAAAATCATAACAGAAATGGGTTGTAAGCCATGCTGGTGATTATTATATTCATGAATGAGTGTCATGGTGATTTCGGTTACATATACTGGCCATGTAGCTATGTACAGTAATGAGAACTGAAGCACTATTACTATTCTGAGATAGCTGTTAAGTGAAGCACAGTTCTAATGTAAACTGTGAACTTTGTATTGGTTAAAGGAAACATTTATTACATTCTAGTCATGTTACGGTATTGTCTATGGATATGCGAACTGTGTATATTCTGAAGGAAGATACTATGTGTAGTTGAGCTATGTGAACAGAATTAATGTAAGAAATAAGTGAAATTACATTGAAATATTTTAGTTTCATTTTAAATTTTATTTTGTTATCAAGTATATTTGCAATACATTATATTGTAGAATTTTGGGTAATGTATAATGAGCCAGGATACCTGAAGCGAAGTAAATACACTGTGAAATAATACCTGTTTATTTGAAACAAAGATATTTAATAAAAGAAAGAGAGTAAATAAATCAGAACATTCTACACACTAACATGTGTCAGACTTTCCTGTCATTGTTCTCAGCCGTTCTTAGGTTCCAGTTTCTGAGACCGGTGACACATGCAAACTAGTAGAGCGCAGACATCCACCAAAGAAGCCATCCATAAAGCATAGGTGTCAACCTATGGGAGCTGGGAGCTACAGCTAATGCTACCTCACTGTTGACGTCGCCTCGACGCTGCCGCACGCACAAGTCACGTAGCCCTTCAGAATAAAACTTCCTCTGCAATGATCTCTTGCAATTTATGCAAGAGGCTGATTCTTCAGTGCCTTCAGCCATTTAGAGACTTGAGAAAAATTTGCAGAAGTCGCTTCTTAACCCGCAAAGTATTGTGCGCACCCCTTCTCTCTGACAGGTTTTGGTATATTGCAGAGGAACCTTTATTCTGAAGGGCTACGTGACTGTGCGTGCGGCAGCATAGAGGCGACGTCATCAGCGAGGCAGCATTAGCTGTAGCTCCCAGCTCCCTAAAGCTGCGTTTTGGGAAAACAAAGGGCTTTATTGGAACTTTGATGGGATCGTCATCATGATACTAAGGCAAAGGATAATAGGTGACAGTTTGAGCCACGGACTAGCACCTAGCTGCGTCTCTGACTTTTTAATCTCCTACCAGCCAAATCGAAGCCTGAGATCCTCAGGCAGGGCGCTTTTAGTCATTCCAAAATCCAGGGTGAAAACAAAGGGTGATCAGGCCTTCTCAGTAAGGGCTCCAGTATTGTGGAACAAGCTGCCTGAGGAGATGCGGCTAGCTTCTTCAGTATCCTATTTTAAATCACTCCAAGAAACATACTTTTATGAACTTGCTTTTACTTAGTTTTTGTGGTTAGATTGATTGCTATCATCTTCTTTTTTATTTGTACCTTATTGTTATTTTATTATCTGTTCATTTTATCACTGCTGTTTTTTATTGTTTTCTTTGTCTGGTGTTCTGAGAAGCACTTTGTAACTTTGTTTCTAAAAGTGCTCTAGAAATAATAGTTATTATTATAATAGTT
>OMLI01088155.1:0-17212 GCA_900302605.1 Rondeletia loricata | reverse complement strand
TACTGATCTGCTGGTCTGTGCATCGCCAAATGACAGACATGACCAACTTTTTATTTTGTGGCGGCCGTGCCGATATTGTGGCGGTGCGCCACAGATGAGCCTATGTACAGGAAACACTGTTTTATAATACCGTTGCAGCAGAGCTCGCTTGAGCAGCTTCGTCCATGGTGGCGATGGCAGTTAGCATTAGCGTCTACTAACATAGTACCCGGATGTTACGTAAAACGCATCACTTCCCCTGTGACACTACTATTTCCCGCCAGTGTACTATCCAGTACACCACCGCTCAGAATTGGCTGTTCCAGAGCGTCTCATGTTACGTTGATGGTTTCGTTGGAGCTTGGAAAGGCCAACTCCAACACCAACAGCAATTCAAAATGAATGTGTTACCACAAAAAAGTGTCATACAGAGCTTTAAGGAGACACTGTGATTTCATTGTGGCACTTTATTACTGAAGATAGTTTTTTATGAAAGGCACTTGTTTTTATGTAAGGCTTCACGATTTCATACTATTTTGTTTTTGTCAAGTTGCCACCATCTAACAGGCAAATGCTTGTAGCTGAAGAAAATGTTGCTGTTGAAACAATGCCAGAATTTCAGTTTCTGAAATGTATTTTTGTATTTTGGAAATACAAATAACATATTTTTCTAAATTTCTTGACACCAGTAATTTGTAATTTATTTTGATATATTTAATGGGCATGTATTTGTAATTTGTAACTACATAAATTTTGATGTATTTTTGCCCATCTCTGACTGATTTGAGTAGGATACTGCTTTCAGGCTGCTTTCAGCGCTGCAACATCAACAGCTCCTTTTGCTCTGCTTTGTCAGTTGCCAGGGACAACGTGTGCCGTAGCTGAGTCTTCTTGACAGTAGCTCATCAGCAGAGCTTTGAAACTCTCTCTGACTTTATCACGGCTCAGTGGAATGATGAATGATTAGTACTTAAGAAGTGATGTCTATCCACGGAGTGCTGTCAGTCTGCTGGTTTAGGCTAGGGACTGATAGCTGCTGATGGATGGGGGAGAAGGCCTTTACGGGTCCCTGGAGAGACGGTCACATTCTTAATTACTTTCAATTAATCGACATCGTCCCTGCAAAGCACTAAAACGTTTACTTCTTTCTCACCTCCCATTCTCCCTTCCCTCCTGCTTTTCCGCTAGCTAGGGACAAATAGCTTGTAAAACTTTAATGCCAACAGAGAGTGTTTCAAGGTTGCTTATCCTGAGGGATGTCCTCACTAAATCTGTGTGTTCGACGCACTGCACAATTCAACGTGAAACATTCCATTTAATGTAATCCTTTAATAATGAGGAAAGCTGCAGTCGCTTTTAGAGGAATAGGCAGAGTCCAACGGAAGCCTTCAGACTGGGGTAAAGAGGAATTGAGCATTTAATTAAAGCTGTTGTCGATATGTTGTTGAGTGTCAGTTCTACTTGCTTGAATTTCATGATGCAAAACATTGTGAAGTGGTCTGACTATTCAGGCAGCATACACGCACACATACAGCATACATGCATACAGTCACAAACACACGCATACACACACAGGCACACACACACACACACATTTGTGTAAAAAAAAAATCCTTTTAGTCTTGATTGATAGAGCCGTCATGTAAGACCAAACACAGCACACCCCACCAACTAACCACTCATCCCAAAATGTCAAGTACTACAGTAAATGTTCTCAAGGCCTAATCAGGATATTCCATCTTGCTGCATATATTCTTATACAGGCATATATTCAATACAGGCCTATTGCATGGTTTGTCCATTTACGATCCGGAGATTAAGTCCTTGAATCAGATTATGTTTTGCCCCACTGCCAAGCAGGGTGGAGTCTTTCCTCACATTGGTAAACTGGAAACTGTAAGCCTTGGCCTTATTGTTTTCTTGCACATGTTCAATATAGCCTGTGGTTATTTTGTCTATCTGCCCCCCTACACACCACACCCCCATCCCCCCTGCTATTGTGCCACTTTTGTGTAGTCTTGCAACTATCCTGTCCCTCAAATCCATGAGCCAGCGTCTTGATTCTGTTAATACCACAGAGAACATCTCTAGCTCAGAGACAGAGACAGAGACAGAGACAGAGACTCTTTGCATTACAATTACAGTTGTAGTTCTGTAGTCACAAACGGCCACAGTGCATCCTCCCTGTCACCCAATGAGGGAGCGAGTGTCTCTTTTTGGATATGCTACAGCAACTCTTTTTAGCTCTGTAATCCCGCCAGTTGGTGAGGGATGGAGCACGTTCCACAAAATGTGCATTGTGTTTAATCAGCGGTGTACAGGTGGGGAACAGGTTCTAATTGCACCCGGCTATTGGTAAGAGATTGCAGGTCGTAATGGCCATTAGTATTCTACACTCCTAGATTCTGCTTCTTTCCGTGTCATTTTATCACCCATCACAGAATAATTATACCCCACATATTCTGCTTCAGTGCACACTGTCTCCCTCTCGCTCGTTCTCTTTCTGTCTCTCCCCACTTTCTCTCTGTCTTTGTCTTTCCTCGTCTCTCTTTCATGCTTCATTGCGTCCTGAGGCCAGAGCTCTCTGGAGAGATGCCATTACTGTTGCTGTATTGACGTCTGGATGTGTTGGTGAACACGACAGGCACGCCCTGCGTCACTGCATAGATGCTAATATACACACACACACACACACACACAGAATGACAAGACACTAGCAGGTGATTGCAGGTCAGTTATTCGATTTTATGCATGAGGAAGTGGGCCTGCAATTGTATTAAAGGATATGCGGTCTGAGATAACACAGCATTAGGTCAGAGGTGTACGCTACAGGTTACAGAAAAAAGACTAATGTATGATCTGGTTTCTATACCACCTGATTTTGAATAGATTTTGAGCCCTAAGTTCAATTCAATAAGGATGTAATTTGTATCCCCGGAAAGATAAACCATTTCTCATCTTATCTTTTTATTGTGCAAAGACTGGTCTGATTCTTGGCCAGCACCATATGAGCAGAACCATGGTGCCAACTCTGCCTGTCCCAAGTCACTTCACTACCATATCCATCGATAAATAAAGCTCTTTGTCAAAGATAAACTTACCATTTTTTAAATCTTTCTGTGAATTTACACATTAGGAAATGGGATAATATCAAGAATTGTTATGAGAATTGAAATCAAGAAGTGAAATCAAATCATATTGTTGCTGCTGGTTCCCACTGCTGCTAGTTCACGACTTCAGGCCTTTCCTCCTTCCCTGTGAGACACACTGTCATGTCAGTACACCCAAACAGCAGTGTTAGCAGCGCCACAGCAACAATAACAACAACGTGTGTTGGAATTGCCCTGAGTCGCCCGCCTTTCTTTTATCTGAAAATGTCCGTTCTTGGCAGGAATTCTGTTTGTTATTGATCTAGTTTCTTGATACCTTGGCCCCTGGGAAGATTACGTCTAATTTTGTTGAAGCTATTTGGTGCTACTCTCAGCCGCACTGACTGGTGGGAGTGACAGTAAGGAGGATTTATCCTTATGGTGACTGGCCAGAGGAGAGTGGTGTTCTGGCTATATACTGTTGTGTTTTTATTTTACTGCTCCTCCAGGTAAACTAACAGCCCTATTTAAGTGGGCAAAACTGATTCCCTCCTCTCTACATGCTCTGTGGTAAATTGCTGTTCGCCAGTAGCACGGTTCTCCTCTTTCAGTTAAATTAAGTGCGAACATCTTCTTAGTGCATCCTGTCATCACAGGGCAGTGATGCTCATCTCCACAGTCATGGCACATGGGCACAGTTTGTAGTATGTACAAGGTATGTTGTGAAAAATGACATACCAACATGACATGAAGGGCTCTGGTAGTTCTATACTGCTCTGGGCTTTTTTCCAGCCATTGAATCAATCCAGTCGTCCGTAAGAGGACTAGGCAAATTCTTATCACGACTAAAATAGCGAGTGATCATCCCATGCTAGCCAAGGCCTACTAATAACCAGTCACACTGATATTTCCTTGATTTTGGCCATAACCTGTAAATACGCTTAGCTAGTAGCTTGTCTAGTATATACTGCCCTTTTGTCTTTGTGTGTTCTTGTATGGTACTGCCGAATCTACAGTAGGTCAGCTGTGTGTGTGTGTGTGTGTGTGTGTGTGTGTGTGTGTGTGTGTGTGTGTGTGTGTGTGTGTGTGTGTGTGTGTGTGTGTGTGTGTGTGTGAGAGGGAGAGAGCGCATGTCACTCAGCACATCGATGTCAGCTAGTCGTCACACTGAGGCTAGATCTATAGCCTTTAACCAAAACAGGAAATACAGAGAACAAACTCAATTTAATTGCTCTTCTCATTTTCACTCCTGCATCGTTCGCAGGACAATGGCAGTGCATAATATCTGCATCTTGTTCTTCAATTCCAAATAATTATTTATGTTGTCCATCAGCCCTTGGATTTATTTTTTCCCCCAGTGTCAAAGTTGTTTGTGATAGTGTGGAATAAAGAACGAAGGAGAAAATGGGCCAAATGAGAAAGAAGAGAAAGGCATAGGGATCGAAGAAGGGGAGAGAAAGGGAAAGAGTGCAAATGAGAGAATATTTATTGTCTAGTTTCCCCGTGCAGTCATACAGAGTCCATTGGCACCATATCTAAGATTACAAGAGGAAGTATCTCACCCGGCCTATTAACAGATTTTTTAAAATACGATTTTAAGACTGAACATTGAACAAAATGACTTGTTAAGGTGGAAATGTTTTGCGTTGCAGAATCAAATATGCATTATGGGGCCGTATGGGCTGTCGGTGTTAACACTTAATAGAAATACAGGACAGACACCCACACACACACACACGGGAAATGCACATACCGTACTATCAAATCAGCAAACACGATGCCTGTTGGAGCTGATGACACTTTCTGAAAGATCCCCTCAAGCCAATCATATCTTCATACTGATTATGTGTTTCGCTCTTTCCTGTTTTTGTGTTGAATGACAAGCCCCTGTGCCTGTGGGAGGAACTGCTCCCATTTCCATTCGGCTTCCAGTCCTCTCACTCAACCCAATGTGACCCTCACAGGAAGAGCTGTAGGCTATAACTCTGTAATACTAGCCACCGGTCTCCAGAGAGACCAGGCGAGGCAGAGAGAGATGGAAAGATGAAGAGAGTGAGGGATGGAGAGAGAGGCTGGAATGGTTCCTGTTTTCCCCCCCTGAGTCTTTCTTCAGCCCTTGCCCCAGGCTGGAAAACCAAGCTCATCGATCAGGCGAATTGTTAATGTAATAGTTTTTTTGTTTGTTTTCCCCCACATTTCATATTTTGTCTTTCTTGTTTCTTGTTTTAAATGGTTTATGAGGCCTATTTGCTGCCTTGTGGGATTTAGTATTGACTGAATATTAACGCTAGAAGCGCCAACAGGTCATTTCCATTTTTGCGTGCTTTCTAATGAATCCCATTAGGTCCCTAGTCCATGACTTTTCCAATAATGGTGTTATTCATCCTTTCAGAGAGAAATGCAACCTATGAACTAAATTTAAACATTTATACCAAGACTAAAGATAGAATTTACCAATGCCATATTGGACTTTGTTGGAATATACTAAACATAACAAATATTTTTTTTATTTTAAAACACTAGTAAAACACTAGTACACTTTAAAACACAAGTAAACACTAGTACACTTTAAAACACAAGTAAACACTAGTTAGAAACATATTTTTATATTTGTTTGTGGATTACACATATGCAATTGTTAATTGTTTGTGTAACACCAGTACCATTAAACAGATGGGGTTAAATTGATCTCGTCAGTGTGAAGAGTTACTAAAAACTCACTTTAGACACGCAGCACATTTCTCTGTCTTGCTTCCTTGAATATTTTATGAGGGTCAGCCGCATACTGTACAAGCACAGGCCAGTTTGAAGAAGCTGAATGTGGAAGAAAATGTCAAGTCCTTCGTTCTCTTAATCTTCCTCTTTCTCTCTCTCGTCTCTCTCTTTTATCCTCGCATTATCCTTTTAAGAAAGGCATTTTATAGTTCACACTCTGGGATTTTTCTCTGTCTAATATTACCATAGAAACTCAGTAAATAGCAAGAATGCGAGAATCTGCTTTTCTTTTTCATTCCTTTCCCTGAGTCCATTTGCTAGCTCTACGTGGCATAGCAAATGGAATGTATTTAAAACAAACTTCGCAGTGTCATATTCTGTATTTATCTGAGAGTGTTAGAGTGTCTGAGGTGGGAAGCTTGCATCGAGAGTCATGTTCATAATCTTGCAGATTCTACTGTCCCTTCAGACTTCAATAGGGTTGGATGTTTTCATGTTTTAGCTCCAAAACTTCTGCCCTGTGTGGGTTGTGCAGTAGAATATCGCTGAATAGAAATGAAAGCACTCAAATCCTGACACACACACACACACACCCACACTCACATGGGACTGTCCCTAGCAGTGATTAGATTGTTGTGTGTAAAGCAGCGGGATGGACAGGACTTTATGAGTTTTTACTGGCAGGTAAGCTCATCTATGGGGAGCTGCTCTTCCTTTTCAGCAGGACTCTCTCCCCGAGTATTTATTAGATCTGATCTGCTCTGCTATAATACCCCGCCCCCAATCTCCCGCTCATCCTCCTTTCTCTGTTTATTGCGTATTGGGGGCGTTAGTTTGTTTGAGGTATGGTCTGGCTGATGAGCTGTGGCAGCGATACAGAGAGCGTTCCACTTCTCCTTATTAGCACTGAAGCAGAGGGAGGAGGAGGGCAGGCAGGAGGATTGAGAGCATGAGGGAGACGGCTGAAGGATGACAGGAGCTAGACGGAGGGCCTCTGATCTCTTTTTAGGACCTCATTGCTCAGTAAAAGAGAGACTAAGTTTCCGTATATCCTTCCGTTGTAATCAGGTCTCAGCTGGCTTACCTCTTACCTTCTCTGTAATTAGTGATGTGTACACACACACACTCAAACTGAAATTCACCCTGCCTTTGTGTTGGTAGGCCGTGGTAGACTGCCCTTCATCTGTCGCATGTTATTATAATAGGTTGTTATTAGAGGTGTTTAGATCTACTTTTTGTTGTAGTCTACCAAAGGGAATTCTTCTTTCTGTCTCTCTCCTCTCTCTCTCTCTCTCTCTCTCTCCTCCCCCATGTCGCCTGACTATCCTCTCTAATCAGGCATGAATTTGCCTAGCCTCAGTGCCCAGATATGGAGTGGAGAGAAGAGAGGGCAGAGGAGAAGCAGAGGAGGGAGAGAGAGAGTGACAGAGGGTTGGAGGTTAGAGGAAAGATCATAATTGGGATGACATTTTCCCCCCAATAAAAAAAACGAAGAACCCTAGTCTAATGATCGGATGGGTGAACATACAGCACAAAAGGTCAGAGTTCCTCAGGCGCCTGTGTGCGTGTGTGTGTGTGTGTGTGTGTGTGTGTGTGTGTGTGTGTGTGTGTGTGTGTGTGTGTGTTGAACTCTGCTTCATGCCTTATTTATAATGATCATGCTCTGCCCAGTGAGTTCTGATGAGTATGATTTGAAAATGATGGACATTATATATGATGTATTAGCAAGTTAGACTCAGTGCTATGACAAAGCCATCAATAGCAAAGCAGCTTGCTGACACCTTCGTACAATAAGCAGCCTAAATACAAAAGTTCTGTTCTGCTTCTTATGCATTGATTTAACAACTTTAGAGTAAGTTTGGATGAAATTGATATCTCTGTTCTCAGTATAGCCAGAGTGGACGACGTCTAGCTCTGTGTTTCTCTCTCTCCTTTAATGTAAAGCAATGGGAATTTGTTCGATCAAATCAGTAGCCCATTCTGATCTGTTCTGCTGTGGATAATGAGAATGAGCCAGAGGATCAAGCACTGTAATGCTGTCTGAATAAATGAGATTTCTGGACCAGAGAGAGTCAACAAAGACACAAAGTGTATGGGGATGATTTATTATTTGTCTCATTACCCGTCTGTCTAAACAGATACAAACTCACACACACAGGCACACACACACACACACACACACACACACGCTCCTCTAGAGCTGCATTCTGGATACAATGTAACTGTTAGTGTGTATATTGATGTGTGCATTTGGTAAACATCTTTGGAATTTTCCTTTTTTCTGTAGGTGTTGTGTGTGTGTGTGTGTGTGTGTGTGTGTGGGTGTGCGTGTGCCTGTGCATGCGTGGAATTTGCATATGCATTAACAAAAAAGGCTCCTTTCGCTGCACGTCAGTGGATGATTGGCTCCCCATGGTGTGTCTTTGATTAGCGGGATAACAGGCTTTAGCAGCAGCTATAGAAACTGTCTGAGAGGCTCTATCTCTATCTCTATCCTGTCTGTCTCTTCCTCTGTTCTTTAAAGACCACCACTCTGTCTCTTCTTCTCCTCCTTTCCTCTCTCTCTGTACATCTGTCGCTTGCCTGTCTTCTCCCTGACTGGTACGCTGGTTCAACCCAAGATGGCTCTATTTCCAACTCTCTTTCAGACTGTCTTTCAGAGTACCAGTTATTTGCCTGTCTCCACCTGTTATTTCTGTTTAGCTGATCATAAATACTATACAGTTCTTGGACATTAGTTATAAACAAGACACAAATATTTGTACAAAGACAAATTAAAAGAAAAATGGAACCTTCAGTCTAAACAGTTTCAACTGCAGATTCTAAAAGAAAAAGTGTTTTAAATAAATAATTCTGGCCCAGATTTCAGCATCTAACAAAGTTGCAGAAGGTGGTGCATCACTTACTTTGTGCACTAGAGTCATGAAGTAGCCCATTAACATAGTATGAAGCTGCAATGACATTATGGTGGACTGGACTTGGCACTGTGACACGTGCACGCACGCGCACACACACACACACACACTTTGATAAACCCACTCAGAAGTCCTAGTGCAACACTAATGGGTGTAGAAAATGGAGCATTAAAATGATAAATGGAGTGTGTTCTATCAGGGTTATTTTGACAAGAATAAAGCTGTCACAGAAAGCCAAATACAGATTAGCTTCCCCAGACTGAGATAATTGCTGTTAAAGTGAATCCTATCTCACGTCTACTCTCTCTCCATCTGTTTGTCTTTCCAACTTCCTATCGATGCTACCTACTGTAAATGTCACCTCCAATCTACCGCTTACTCCGAACAGATGAACTTCCTCATCAACTAATTCCTCAGCTTGAAAGTCTGGATAATCACAGAGATGGGACCTGACCCTTTACATTTATTTCTTTTTTTCTAATCCTGTTTTGCTGCAGGACTTCCTCACAGACTTGATGATGTCGGAGGTGGACCGCTGTGGGGAAAATGAGCACCTGATCTTCAGGGAGAACACGCTGGCCACAAAGGCCATAGAGGAATACCTCAAACTGGTGGGACAGAAGTACCTGCAGGATGCCCTCGGTGAGTGGTCTGCAAAGGGAGGAAGGGAGGGAAGGCGGAGGCTGTATGAGGTACCTGTTCATTTGAGAAAAGGCCAAATCAATCCCATCTAGGAAGTAAACAAAAGCTGTTACTTTGTGTGTCCATATTTTAAGATACTCTTTTCGTGTATACTGCTATCTGTGTCTTTGTCCATTTTAATAACTATCTTCCCACTCTGGCCCTGTGTGTGCATCTGCAAGTGTGCCGTCACTATTAACATTTCCCCAGAGGCTAGAGGAGAAACCAAAAAAGTCAATATTGCTTATATGCCCCCTCCTCCACCCCTTTGCAGAGCTTCTCTTCTATCTCTGTTTCTTACCCCCTCCCTTTCCCTTGCTCTCTCTCTTGTCTTCACACCCACCTCTTTGTGGACTTCTATTCGCTCATTGGAAATGAGCAACCGTTAGTTAATAGCAATGTTACGAAGTTAAATTCAGTGGGCAGTGTAGAAACACTGATGGCAATAGGGATGAGATGCATTAGCCCTCTCCTCCCTAGTATCTACCCACAATATGCTCCTTTGCTTTCAGTCACTCTCCTCCTCAGTGTACCTTCCTGTGTCCATACCTCAAACACAGCCTTACCCTCTAGTCCCATCCTCCCTGAGAGCATCCCTCAATCACTCAAGTCCATTTATTGCCTATTTCATTCTTAACACATTGTTTTTATTGATTACTTGGAAGGGTCCAATGATAACTTTTTAAAGTCAGAAATCTACTTTTCCCGAAGCAATTTTCTCATAATTAATAATTAATTAATTTCTTTAATGATTTCTTTCTTTATTAATTTATTTCATGTTTCCTAGACATCCTCTTAACTCAAGAGATTTCAGCATCTCTAGTTGTTGACTTACCATTTAAATGTAAGTCTCACATCCAGACCCGTGAGTCAGTGCAGTGGATTGATTGTTTTCTGAGAATGTGAGCCAAAATGTATTGGGTCAGAGTTTAATTAAATTAACCATTCTCACTCGAATCATTTTAGGAACAAATACAAGCAAAATGGTCACACCTAGAGAGGCCAGCTAAGCACTGACCTTATCCCCAGGTTTATAATTCACCTGCATGCACTTATAAGACAAAGCATTTTGAAATGAAAATCATTATTTCATTTTCATCATAAACTACATTTAAATGGTACTCTGTGAACAACAGACAACCCAAACTCCAAACTGCTCAAATCCACTTTTAAACTCACATCAGGTGAATGCTTTTTAGCATTAGCCCCAGTATATTGGCTTACAGAAAGAAAATGGATTACGATATAAAAAAAAACCTCTTCAATATCCCACCACATTACAGAAAAATATGTATCTTTACAAGAATACAGTGCTTTCATGACGCAAAAAAAACAAAGCTATAGTCAAAGTCATTAAACCAGTAGATAAATGTGCAATGGTGGTGGTTTGGGAATGTGAGAAATCTGTGCACCCCAATTGTTCTTCAAGAAAAGTCAAGAAAAGTCTAATTAAATCCCATCTGGGCAACCGTATCAGCCTGACAGAGAGACAATTGCAGCAACTCTTCTTTCATCTTGATTTTTGTTTTAGTGTTTTTTTCGACCAGCTGTTGAGAAACCATGAGAAATACACTTAGGAAGCTCATTGTCATCAACACGACCCAGACTGCGAGAAGGAGCAGCAAACAACACTTCTGCTCCAGATGAAATTGACCTTTACAGCTCAGTTGGATAAAGCCAAGCATTTGGGCTAGATTAATGACAATTTATATGGTCTCCTACTGTGTGAATACCAACATTTGGGAGTATTCTATGTGCTGCTAAAAGTACACAAAGAACCAAGAGACAATCCCCTGGGCAGCAGACGTATCCTCTCTGTGAATGGGACTCAAACTGAGCCTGCCTCTCAATTCATTAGAGATGAAGCCACACCACCGCAATAACATGAATATAAGGACAAATGACTCCCCTGGTGGAAAGTATGACACTTCAGTGACTAACATGGTAGCAATGACAAAAAAACACTGAAAGGATCAAATGTATAGAACAATCATTATTACAGGAAGTTAGTCCAAGGTTAGGTCAAGTGTGGGTTTCTGTTTGTCTGCAGTCCTGACAGTAAGCATCTTCCCTTTCTCCCTGCCTGACAGAAATGTCCACAGCAGCAGTTTTATCTACAGAAGGCACACGTCCTTCCTTGCACTCATTATCTTATCCTCTTTCTCTGTATGGTGCTAATATTGATGCTCTATGTGTGTGTGTGTGTGTGTGTGTGTGTGTGTGTGTGTGTGTGTGTGTGCCTTTGCATGAGTATGTCCCTTCATGCTTTTGTGCATGTTTGTGTGCATGTCTATATCTCCCAGGGATGAATCGGGAATTTATCGAGGGCTGGTGAATAATGCATTGCTGTTTTTGGTGGAGCTAATGTTTTTTGAAGCCTGGATAAATAACTGTTGAAAGCGTCTCTGTGGATGACTGACTGTGACTGCTGCTGTGGCAACACAAGGACAGCCAAGCCTCTCTGCAGACCACCAGGGACCACAGACACCCCCCCCTGTTCCCATCTCAATGATACTGAGGGGAATAACAACCTCTTATCATTGCCAATCTAAAGATGGTTTCTCTTTATGGACTATTGACTCGCTGAGTTTATAGCAGTAATTGTCTGTCTTTTACCTGAGCTAAGGTAACAACAAGGTCACGTTGTTCAATGATAATGGACCATTTCTGGGCTATTTATCTTTCTGATGAATATTATAAAATTGAAAATAGCATTTCATAGGATGTTACCTTGTATTTAGTCATACTGTTCGTCGTCATTAGCCATAGTAGAGAATGATATGTGAAAGCAATTTCTTTTTATAGTTTGTGGTTACGGTGCCCTCAGTGGAGACATTCAGGATGATGGACATTTTGTTGTTTGAGTTCAACCTTACTAGTATGTGAGGGACCGCATGATATGCTGCTCCCTGGGGGTTTGACATCATATTGTTCTCCTGTCGCAACCCAGTGGGATTTTGCTACCACTGCAAATCGCTTCTGTGAACACAAACAACAAACAACAAAAAATGACATCAGAATTCCTTTCCCTGCTGTATCTGTCTCACTGTCTGTGTTGGATGTACCTATCAAAATCATTCTCCTTATCTTATCATCCCAAAAGGCCATATCTTACCTTTTGTTTGTTTATTTTCCAGGCGAGTTCATCAAGGCTCTGTATGAGTCAGATGAGAACTGTGAGGTGGATCCATCCAAGTGTTCATCCGGCGACCTGCCAGAACACCAGAGCAACCTGAAGATGTGCTGTGAGCTGGCCTTCTGCAAAATCATCAATTCCTACTGGTAAACACTGGAACAAGGCCTGCAATCGGGGACCTAACAAGTGAATTTGGATTTACTTGGATTTTGGTTTTGTGTTTAAAATTCCCAATTCAGAATAAATAATTATGGGTTTATAAACATATACTCTTGAAGGCTAGGAGTGATTAATGGCAAATGCCCACTTAACAATTTGCAGATCCCACCATAACTAAGGTGCACTACATTAACAATTTACAGCTTCAAAATACATCTCATTTCATGTTCATATGTTGCTATACTATCAGTGCAGTGTTTCCTTTACATTCATTTAGCTGTGGTGCCCCTGCTCCTACCACCTACAAAACAATATGCAGGAACCACTTTGACAGTGGTTGTATGAAGAAGTCAGTCCAGTAACTTTAAGCTGAAGAAATGTCTTCAATTCAATAAAATAAACTTAAACAATAAGTAAAGGTAAAAAGCATTGCTTTAATCTTGGCACCTCAAGGAATACTTTATTCCAATTTCAGACTGGGACTTTAACATTGATATTTGGCACAGGAAGCTTAGTGTTGGGTTACATAGAAGTTATCAGAAAGTAACTGGTAATTTATGGTAATAATGAGTAACTATTTGTAATTATAATGTGTAATTTCTCAGTTAAATTTCTGGTGATAACGATTATTAGCATGATAACAGTACTACATTAATGTAGTAAGTTGTGCAATCATTACTGAAAATGTAATACTATAGAAACATTTGCTTACCGGCCTTTCCAATACCTATTATGAAAGTACTAGATAACACCATGGGAACTGTACTGCCAAGTAAAGTCAGGCTTGATACCTCAATATTACACAGATTTTACTCTGTAGATACTTTATTCCTCGGTTCAGTAGGGCGATGAGGTAGTTACCACATCACCTCTTTAAACAGAGCATCAGACAGCTATAAATATGGTGCCAGCGATTAAATTCACAATATAATTATGTAGGCTTGGTCGGGAGACATCATGTATGAATGGAGTGAGAAATTACACATTATAATTACAAATAGTTACTCGTTATTACCGGTAATTACCAGTTACTTCCTGATAATTTCTATGTAATTACACAGTAATTACCCTGTAATTTGTGTACTGTAATGTAAAGTGCTACCAAAATTATCTTTTCATCCAATGTCCTTGAAATAATTCTTCCAATGAAGACACAAGACTATAGATTATTGGAAATTGACCCTCCCAAAAATGGCTTATTAACTCCTGTCCTCTCTCTGACTCTTGGCAGCGTTTTTCCACGAGAACTGAAGGAGGTGTTTGCATCATGGCGGCAAGAATGCAGTAACCGGGGGCGACCGGACATCAGCGAGCGTTTGATCAGCGCGTCCTTGTTCCTGCGTTTTCTGTGTCCAGCCATCATGTCCCCCTCGCTTTTCAATCTGATGCAAGAGTATCCCGACGACCGCACCGCACGCACACTCACACTCATCGCTAAAGTGACCCAAAACCTGGCCAACTTCACCAAGTGAGTGTGTGTTTAGTTATGTGTCTGAATCAAGGAGCCATGGTAGCCATACCTTGCTTCATGCACGTTTTTTTATTGTCAGTGAATTCCGGCTGCCAGATAACTAAGTTTAACAAAACATTATGCAGCTTATAAAATACATTTCAACAATATAAACATTTATTAATTAGAATTTCTTCGTCACTCTTTGTCCCTATTCATGCCTTCAGGTTTGGCAGCAAGGAAGAGTACATGTCCTTCATGAATCAGTTCCTGGAGCACGAGTGGACCAACATGCAGCGCTTCCTGCTCGAGATCTCTAACCCAGAGACAATCTCCAACACGGCAGGCTTCGAGGGCTATATCGACCTGGGCAGGGAGCTCTCCACCCTGCACTCCCTCCTCTCGGAGGTGGTGTCCCAGATGGAGCAGGTACTGGAGATAACATATTGTGCTATGAGCCTCTAGACTCTTCTCTCATTCAGCTTGTATCGTCAACCAGTTGCAGTATCCCTAATTTGCATTACATGTAATAATATGTGTTTTTGAATATCGAGTAATAAAAAGGGACATATGTTTTGTAACGACACTGACACGCAGCAGTGAATATGACAACTTTAGCCATTGTTTCATGGGCAAATCAAAACTAATACCTTGTTTGCTATACTAACACTAAAAGCAGGCCTTCCAAGTTCAGTCCTAAATCGAGGCACCTGGAGCACAAGCCAGTCATTTGAGCGGGTCTGATGTAGACCAGAAGACCAGACTAGTGTACCACGGATGCATGAAGTTTTGACCAGATTGTTGTGAAAATAGTAAAACATCTGTTATTTTTAGTAGTTTCTATCATGAAAAGATAAACACAAACATATTTAATCATGACAACATTTAGAGGAAGGAGAGACGGCTCTGTGAGATATTGCGCACATATTGGGATGATGAAGCCAAAATATCATGATAGTCATCAATGGTATAGGTGTAGAAGTGCATTCAGTCGCTTGTCAGTGAGTATGTGCAGGTAGGCAGGTCATAACGTGCATTCAACTTCCACACTCCACTCTATTTCTCTTCTCTTTCTGAGGTATGAATTATTTGGGTCTGGGTAAAGTATAGTTATATTGAGTGTAAAAATGCTTACAAATATATAAAACCTGGAATCTGGGGGGGGGGAATGTGTCATAGGGACCTGCTATAGACTTGTTTCATTAGGTATAGGCAGCTCTAATGAATGCATTAACGGTTGCAGAAAGTTTAAAGATCTCCAATGCATTATCACAAGCCTCGGGATTTTAATCGTGCGTAGACTACACTAGGATGTTTACCGTACAACAATCAATAATGTATTATTGCATGACATCAACAATGCGCTCGGGGAGAGCGCCGTGAAGCTTCTGAGCTTGGGCGAGGCATATTAATGGATTTACAAGGACACTTACATTATCTGAGGTGGCAGATGGGAAGCTGGTAATAATTAGACAAAGGGTAGATCCATGGTCCTTTTTTTTGTTAATGGTACAGTCATACATCCACCTCTCAGAAACCAGTGGTGTTTCAATCATTCAGAATTCACACTGAGCCTGGCCTATTTCATTATTCAGAATGTGTTACTAGATTATTGCCTGGAATAGGGGACATTCAATAAAACACACAAAAATGGATTCCAATTAATGTCAATAGCTCAAGTTGTCCAGTGTAATATTTCACTTGACGTGAACTTACTTGTCTCTGTCTCTCCCCAGAGTGCGGCCTCCAAGCTGGGTCCTCTGCCCAGGATCCTACGGGAGGTGAACACAGCTCTGTCCAACCCGTCCAGTATGCAGATGATGCCTGGACAGTCCTCAGAGCATATGGGCTCCCCTCCCGCGGTGGCAGGCTGCAGCATCTCCACAGGCCTGCAGAAGATGGTGATAGACAATGACCTTTCTGGGTAAGAAGTAGGTTTGTTTGTTGCTACTGTAGGTTTGCTCATGACACCACTGTCTTGTGTGTTGGTTTTTGAATCAACATCTAATGAATGAATGAATGAATTAAACCTTTATTGCCCCAGAGGAAATGAGCAACATTAAACCTAGGGACACATCAAGTCACAAGAAATAATAATACATAGGCATAAGTCATCACTGTCATCATCATCATCATACAATAACTATAATAAATAAGTATATAAAGTACATAAGCAGAACTGGCGATCTATATACAATATAGGTAAAGTGTTAGTTCCTGTTTTTGTTTAGGAGTTGTATTCTCCTTGGTACAAATGAGGTGATGACTCTTTTTGTTTTGGTCATATCAAGGTTTAACTCAACTTAGACATGTAGAGTTGATATAGAGATCATCAGAATTGTAATGTGTTACTGTGTGTGTTTGTGTGTGTTTGTGTGTTTGTGTGTGGTAATGATCAAGCCAATAATGAGATTATTCGCCTGTTGTCCTTCAAAGTCAACATCATCTGGAGTGAGTTCTCACTGCCGGTACTAACAACTCTGCTGAGTGTTAATATGTTTGTCAGGTGAGGCTGCGACACAGCGAGAGTCTCACCCCTGCTTGTTTACATCAGCTAGATGAAACCTCATTTAGTCTCCTGTGGCTGACTGCAGACTCAGACAGCACCTTATCTCCCTTATCGCCTGTTCTCATACTCTCTGGCTGAACAATAGTGAGGTGACACCCACACAGCCCCGGCTCTACAACCTAATTGTAAGTGGGGCATGTGAGGGGGGGGGCAGCATTTCAGGTTTCACACAGCCAACACTGATATTACCCTGCTAGCGCAAATTCCACTTCATCTGCGTGTACCATGAAAACCAGTTGTCAAGCCGACACAACAAAAACATCAGCAGTGGTGGCAGATTACAATTACAATACCATTATGCTCAGCAGTGGCCCAGGATCAATATAACTAATTAACTAGTGTCCCTATATGGCCTGTTCTCAGAGCCCACCCTCCTTACTTTATCACATTATTTGTTTGTGCACATATTGACGTGTGTGCGTGTGTGTGTGTGTGTGTGTGTGTGTGGTTTAGGGTTAACATGGTCTGTGTCTGGTATATCTGAAGTTTCATTTGAAAACACAATCTCTACCATTAGAA
>OMLI01088154.1:0-11342 GCA_900302605.1 Rondeletia loricata | reverse complement strand
GAGAGATGGAGAGACTCGGCGACCAGCTCGAACAGTGGCTCAAAAGTTGGGCAAGTTAACAAACAGCAGAGGAGGAGTCTGTGCCAATTTTAAGACCATGGTTATCAACGAAGCAGAGTCATCAAACAACTGTCGAGCAGCCAAGAAATATGATGTTACAGAGTGTAATGTTAGAAGATGGCGAGCCCAAAAAGACCGCCTTAAAAATGTAAACAGTCAGAGAAAAGCTTGCCGCGGTCCGCAAAGCGGCCGCTTCCAGGAGATTGACAGGAGGGTGTGTGAATATGTGACTGAAAAACGTAATGACGGTATGCCCATTACCAGAGCTGTCATTCAGCTGAAAGCCTTGGAAATAGCCAAAGAGCTCAACATACCATGCATTGTTTTATTCAATGTGTTTTTATTATCATTATTTTCAAATAAAATGATTTTCTTTATACAAACAAGATTTGTTCTTCAAAAAAGTATTTTTCCAAAAATGAGTCTTGAAAAAAAGGGCTCGTCTTATATTCAGGGTCGTCTTATATTCTGACCAATACGGTATTATATATTTTTAGCACCTTTTCATTTTAGACAAAGAGTCTCAGTGCAGAAGGAATTTTCTTTTAAAGACAAGAAAGAGGGGTTTTTGATTTATGTATAAAACATTTGCCAAAATACAAATCACTCATCAGAAATTCTGCATTTTCAACATTACAAGGATGACATCTTTTGTAATCACACCAATTTGTGTCATTTTGTAGTTTAATCTAATCTTATTTTACTATGAGATTAACTCAGATGGTCTAGTAAATGTTCGCTACATATGTAGTTAACCACCTCATAGTTAATGTGACTAGATGTGATCAGATCATACAGTATCTCTTGGTTCTCATCAGTCCTGCACTCAGAGCCTGCAGGCCAAGCTAGCCATGACGTCACTGTAGCACAGGTAATCATCAACCTCCCGGGACTCTTGGGAAAGGTGAAAGGTCTGGTGTTAATGAGCGGTGATGATGTCACAGCAGGGATGACTCACCGAAGGCCCCCTCCCCATGGGCGTCTCTCCTAATGCCTGTTAATTGTGCAACGTCTGCTAATGAAGGCTGAATTAATACCAATGTTTCATTAGCAATGGGCGAGTAGAAAGCAGGGGTGTATCTCATTTTGGCTTGCGGATGGGATGACTTAATTAAAACATTCATATTCAGGCCTTCTGCACAAAGCAAGAGAAATAAATGAAAGACAGGGATTTGATGCAAAGGGCAAAACTATACGCTATGCACCTTGGGCGCCGTTTAGACTTTCATTGTAGCACTTTGTTGAGGTATAAACCCTATCTTGTGCACATTTTCCTCTTCATATTTCAACAGTTAACATTTGCGTGGAGCTATTGAGAATGATGTTGATGAAAGAGTGTAGAGCAAAATAGAGAGATGATTAAATTCTGCCCTTGATAATTGGTAATTGTTGAAAGTTCATCAGCCTTATGTATTTCAAAGGTAAATATCTTATATTTCAAGAACGAAAACATATTTTGGTTTGTTGCAGATTTTTTTTTGCGCAAAAAGAAACTGTTACAATGATAAATTATTCTGAAGAGTAGTTGGCTGAATGGAAAATGTACAAATGTGCAATACACACAAGTTCAAATAAATTATTTATTTACAATTCAGGCAGCAATGCTGAAATCGCCAAATGTCTTAATGGGCATATTTTAACATGAAGAGGTAAAAACAAAAGAAGAAAACAGCGCACTACATAGACATTAAAGGTTGCACCATTTTCATTGCAATATGTCGATATCACAATATATTAATTAGATTTGAAGAGATGCAATTCATTTTATTCAACATTTTACACCTACTAAATAAAATTATCAAATGTTCACAATATTCCAAGGAATAAATTCAATTGTGAGAAGACACAAAAACATAACTGTCCATATCTTTGTAAGTGTTGCGTGAACCAGCGCAGTGGATAAACCTTCACACACAAAACATTTTACAGTCCTGTAATACACATCCCTGTGTGCTCATAGTATACCCACCAAGCATGCACATACAATGATAGCCTTGATCCTGTGGTTCAAGAGAGTTGGTTTGCTGTGGTGCATAGTGACTATGGATGCAGTATATGGGTTTAGGACAATATAATTTATGATTAAAGTGGTAATCTGTGAGAACCTTGTTTTTTTATTTTGTCTCCATCTTTGGTGCTAAGTGGTCTTTGCTGTGGTATTTTTGAAATTTTGTTTTGTTTGTTTTGTTTTTGTACTGCAGTTCCCAGAGATCACTCAATCAAACAGTGTGACCAGTACTACGACGTCTTTTTCCTTGGATTTTCTGTTGATGAAGTTTGCTGTTATTGTATTGTTTGTTGTAAGAGAGTGAACCAAGACAAATTCCTATCAACTATGTTGACATGACAATAAATTATTCAATCTTGAATCTTGAATCTTGAAGGACTGTGTAAAATTTGGGAAGAATCAGCCTTTGGGGGGCACTATAGTTACATTTCAAACATCTGTCAATTAAAACAAAGGGATTTCTTCCTATCCATTGTTTTATGTTCATGACCTTTTTGCTATAATTGGCTGCCAAAGTTGTGTGGGTGTGGTTTATTTGACAAAAAGTGCTATATCTCATGAATGAATTGTGCTATAGTAACCAAATTTGTTGGAAATGTGCAGATGCCTACTACGGGTGATCGTCCAAAATTTTGAGGCATTTGGTCACACATCAATAGAAAAGTTTATATCTTGTAATTGAGCACATGGATTCTTATGAAATTTGGGTTTCATGCTCTAGGGCCATATAGGAGTCGACATATGAAATTTGGTCATGATTGATGAAGGTGGCCGTGGTTTATTGCAAAATAACCAAATGTTCATAGATATTACGCTCGGGCTTCAAAAATTATTTAACAAAAAGGCAGCATGCTCAGTATGGCATGCTTCTCAGATGGAAGAAGACTTGGCCAATATGTGATACTACAGCACTTAGTTGACCCAAAGTTCCCATGGTGCTTGGAACCCGCTAATCGCTGCTTGCGGCTATATTTAATAGAGTAATAGGTAATTATAGATGACTCCACAACCAATTAATTTGTCATTAGTTCATAGTAACGGAGTCAGGTGATGAGGAAGTCTAGTGTTATTAAATCAGACATTCTACCACCCTCTATTTCAAGATTAAGAATAGGGTGTGCTTTGAGCAAGAAATGCAAGTGTGGAAATATCTTGAATAGAAGTGGAAATGACTGATCATGGCACATTCAACAGATGGAAGGCTATTCTATTTCCATTAGAATATTGTTTCTCTGTTGAACATGACACAAGTGAATGTGAAAAAAATGGAGCCAATTGGATGAAGATAGCTCTTTAAAAACAGAATTATTGTGTGTTACTGTACAGGCAGACTGTTTCCTTAGCATTAGGAAGGGAAGATACTAGATGACGAAAGAGGATATAAGATGAATCTGGATATTACTGCAGCAAACCTTTGCATTTCCACATAGCAGGAATGACAGACATAGCAGGGGATGAAAAAAAGGTGATAATTTATCTCAGTTAGAAAGGGACATTAATTGATTAACTGGAAAAGTATGGAGGAATAGAGCAGAAGGAAAGGAAAGATTGATGAGAGAGAGGGGAAGGCATGGTCTGGTGCTGCTAATGGGCTCATTAGGAAACTCCTGGTCATGTAATGACTTGCCAACACATGGACATCTGGGGCGCCACACACTACAGACAGATGAATGGACAGAAATAGAAAGAAAAAGTAGAAAAGAGAGATCAAGTAATCAAGTAATTTATATAATAGACCAAGTAGTAATCAAGGAGAAAGAAAGGCTATGGGTGGAAATAATGAAAGGGGTTATGACAAGGGTGTCCATTTTGTCCCATTCGGTTTTAAGTTAAAACTTAATTGGATGTGTATTGTGATGTGAAAATGTCAAAATATACATGGAGCTGAAAAACATACTGTAATTTTAGTCAGAACCATAATCAGATTAGAGTAATCACCACTGGATAATAAAATGTATAGATTAATATAACCATTTCGTGCCAAGGTAGTAAACCATCCTCGTTATCCATTTACTGAGGCACAAACTTGTATTAATTAATTAATCATAATCAGCAAGTTCATTTATTTGAAAATTTTCATTGTGTATTGAATTTTATTGTGAGCTGAGCATATTGTTATACTATATTCCAGCTATATTCCATTCTAGACCTTTTTTGGGAGAATGGATACAAGGAATATAAAAATGGTGACAGAATGAATGGAATCTAAATAGTGGGTTCTTCAAATCCCCACCTACATTTCAAAATGTTGCATCAATGCTATAATGTTTTTGTAAATCCATTAGAATTTCAATGGAGGCCAACAAATCCTGTTAGGCATAGGTCGCCCACAGAATTAGTATTAAACTATTTGATTCTTGTTGAGAGAGTAATGAAAATTTGGATCACAAAAACAAACTTTTTGAGCTGTGAAAGTATTTGGATGGCCACACTTATTTGATGATTTGCTCTATGACTTTACCACCTGGCATATAACAGATATAACAAGAGCAGTCCGAGAGATTGCAAGTCGAGCCCGCCTGCATCAGTGTTTTTGTGGCATCTCGGTGACCTAGGACCTTGACCTTTGACCTAAAATTCTGAAAAAAATGTGCGGACATATGGTACCACCATGTGAAGTTTCATAACAATCGGTCCACTGGTTACTGAGTTATGACCGCAGACACACACACACACAGACAGGGTCATTACAATAGCCTCGCTTCCCCTCCGGGGCTCGACTAACTACTCTGAGGAGCTGTACAGACCACCAACTTCTATTTGAGGGTATTTTTATTTATATCAGAACAGATAAAAAATGACACCATTGTATAAGCAAAAAATATATAAATATCTCACTGGCAGTTCCAGTGTTGCGTGACTGGCGGTGAGGACATCAGTAGTCAGCACAGAATGTATATGTTGTTTAAATGAAAATCATTATTACTGCCAATGCAGCTATCATTTTAGCATTTCTCCCTAACTTTGCCCATCTCGCTCACCTTCTTATGATTTGGTACAGGTCTGATTTGATAATTTTCCCATACAGAACTGTTGTATTTGTGCTCATCATTAATGTGACTGCATGATATGCACTGGAATGCATAGCTAGAGGAAGAATAATAGATGTTGTTGGATACAAAAAAGTGAAACACTGATCCAGGCATGTTGAAAAGCAGGCAGGCTACATCTGGGTTAGCAGATAATATCTGAGAAACAGCAGTCAACTATGTCTGCTTCGGTGTATTTATATTTTTAGACTAGTTGTATAAATACTTCATGCATGCCGGTGAAATTCACGAACACATACAGAACAATCAGCAAAAACAACACATGCTGAGGTAATATCTTCACTTTAAAGGCCCAAACTGTCATTGCTGTCCGTCGCCCCCTGTTGAAACATTGTCACCCCACTACTAGCTTTGTTTACATTGTGATTTACTGGATTTAAGACTTTTTTTCACTCTAACATTTTATTGTTATTATCTCATCTTATAATGATGATGATAAGAACTTATTGGATGATGTATGATACTATGACAAGAGCTGAAAGTATGTGACAGCAAAGCCTAAGTATCACATGGATTTTGAGGCTCTACAAGGTAACATTTGTAGTATAACAGACCTATAGTTTATAATGTTAGTTATAATGCTTTCAACATTTTAATGCTTTCAAACAGCTTATTTCCATCTACATATTAAACTCTTCAACAACATATGTGAAAATACCCAAAATGTAGACGGTCAAATGAAGTTAACACCTACTGCTCCCATAATATTTCCTATAATTATTCTATTGCTCATTCCAATAACAAGGTGAATTACAAAAACTATTAACTTATATATCTCATGTACTGTCATTGCAATTTACCATTACCAATTGTTCATTACCTTCTGCACTTTGAGGCAGAGGTAATAAGATCATGACCCTCTACAGTTCAGTACTGACAGATATTATCACTGACTGAACACAAAAAGAGGGTGACAGCACAGCAGCTGAAGTGTGGCTGAAGAGAACAACATCTTAGGTGGGTGAGAGCCTGGAGTGCTGGGGCCTCATTTATAAAACTGTGCGTAGATTCCACATTCCACAGGAAAAGTACGTATGGACAAAAATAATCTGATTTATAAAACTGTGCGTACGCACACCGGCTCACAATTACCCCTTTATAAATCCCAATAATCGTGAAATACGCACGTGCACGAGCCTCATACTCCACCCCCTTAACTCCCACAACCATAGATGCTTAATGAAATGCTCTTAATGAATACTGATGTGCATGGAAATGTGCTTGTCATTCCATTCTCTGTGTGAGAAAATGGTAAGACGAAAAATAAAAATTTCCCCGGTGGCCTCAGTTCGGGTTTCACCAACCCAAAAAGTTTGTTGAGTGGCAGCATGTCACAACGGCAGTTAATGCTGCCAGCTCCGAGAGCCAGACCCTTTATAAAAATTCAAAAATAAATGGTCCAATATACTGTAAAGGTTGACGCCAAGAAGCGCATTGCTGCGCAGCGACAGAGTGTCACTGTTAGTGCCACTGGCGGGGGCGAGGAGACACCGGAGCTCTCTCTCACCTCGATAACAGGGAAACCCTACTTAGTGGCATTGTGTTAGAAAAAGAGGGTGACACCGACATGGCATTAGAGGAAGATGAGACTGCTGTGGCTGACCCAGGTATCCTAAATGTGCCGTTTTGTGTGCACGCAATGTTTTATAAATGAGGCCCCCATGGTGACTAATGCAGAGCAGAAAGACTGTCCAGGCAGCACATCAGACAGCACAGCAAAGTCGTGACTAGAGAAATCCTACTCTGGGCAATGCTCTTAGCTTGGCTCACATCACAGTGCCACGGCTGCAGCTATACTCACTAGCATATTCCAGCACATGCACACGCACACGCACACGCACACACACACACACACACACACACACACTGCACTGAGTAGATGCACAAACATGTAGAAATATCATGAGATACATGCAAAAATGGAGCACAGAACACATTCATGTTGCATTATCAGATGCACTGAGTTGAATGGCAAATAGAAATAAGTCAATAGAACAAGTTTTAGTGTTTGCGGGTGTGTGTCTGCATGTGATATGGGTTAGAGAATGTGTGTTCAAGGCAAATTTCTGTATTAATTATTCAGCGCATCTATGTAGTGCATTTAAATGTAAAGGTTTGACACATTTTCAAGGAGAAAGTCATGGTTCGTAAGGATTTGAGTTAAGCCACATACTGTATAGAATCGGATGCGTGGGTCCCAGTTGTCACACCCTGAGGGTGTGGGATAACAAAGGGGTCAACCAATGTCACATAGCAGTGTCACATAGCCCACATTTCCCCAACTCGACTGTGATCGGTTTTGATGATTTGTATGATTCAGCAGTGGTGTGGGTAACCAACACATGTATTTGTTACTGTTACTGCCATAAAAAGGTGAATTGATCACATAAGCTAACTGGCTAGGGATTCTGTTGCAGTCATGACTTCAGATTCCCTGCAATGAAGACAAACAGAAAACACTCAATTTAAAAGCTGTTGTGTGAGTTCTGAAAGCCAGAAATCTCAGCACCTGGTGAAATAATCACGGAGTCATTGATTTTGTATTGCTCAACAACCCTATCACCCACGTACCCACAGTGTATATGCCCTCTCACTGCAGGGAGTGAGTAACAAACAAAGGCAGAGACAGAGGTGGCAGTTCACTGTTGTATAATTATTGTAGTTCTTCACAGGGGGTTACAGAACACACCAGTGGGTATCCAATATCAGCTGAATTCCTGATGAAGTCTTATATATTATGTATAGAACAGGGTTTCCAAAGAGGGAGAAAAATAAAAATAATTATACGCAGGCCATCAAGGTAATGAACATAATTAATGCAATAAATACAAATGACTATGCAATATGCATACCAATCACTACTAACATTAGCAGACAGGGCTTAAATAATGATGAACAAATATACAGTAAATTGCCCTCATTATAGGTACACACAGTCTCGCCTGGAAGATACAGCCATTATCCAATTATCATGTAGGCGTTTGGCAGCGTTAGAAGCCAAGCGTGAGATGCTGAGATTCCTGCATGTGAAAGTGAGCTCCTGTTCATTGATATTTTTCATAGCTGGGTATATGACTTTGAAGAAGATCTTACTATACATCATCAAAGACACATACAATTATGCGCTTATTCAGAGTAGTTCATCAATAAGTACCTAGGCTGAACCTGGAGACTTGCAGTACAATACAGCAGGGAAAAAATTGAATATTGACATAAAAATAGAATATAAACAAGAATATAGCAAATTGGGGTTATGTAAACCATACGCAACCATTTCAACACGTTATGTTGATTGTATGAAAGAGAAGTATGGGAAAAATTATGGATTGCAGCATTATTAGGGTGTACATAGGGTGTACAATAACAGCACTAGGACTTGTTAAGGTAAAGAACCAATTTATGCACAATATTTTTCCCTTATTTGACAGTAGATAAATGGGGGAGAGAGAGGGGATGACATGTGCCAAAGGTCATGGTATGCGCCTTAGTCAACTGAGCCACCAGGACACCCTGAATGTAGAACATTAACGATATGAAAAATATAACAAAATATGAAATACATGCTATATATAAGTGCATGTAAATATACAATTATAAAAACATAAAATTATAAATATGCATGCGGTATGAAATAGGTGGAACCATTATAAAAGTGTCAATATGTATGCAGTATGTAAACATGAGGGATATGTGAATCTGAAGAAAGCAGGTATGTGAATTTACAGCATACTGTATATACATGACGTGCAAATGTGCATCGTATTCACATTAACAAGTCTACAGATGGCCATTCATATGTACAGAAAGTGTCCTAGTGTGTAGACATGCGTTGTGAAAAGTATACACCATATCAATATATTTACTTACAGATGCAGAGATAGTAACATATGTACAGAATGTGCTGATTTGAATATGTACATTGCTAGTTGTCCCCTTTTAAAACTTTGTCATTCACTCACATTCACTGCGACCCAGATCTGTCTATTCGCCTATCTGGAATCAGCTCAGAAATCAATTCAACTGGCCAAATGTGACTAATGGAGCTGAAGGTTGACAATCATAACTAATTGCCTATGTGTCTCTTCCACTTGCACCACAACTGCAAAGCAGGGAGGTAGCGATGAACAAATTGGGTCCAGTAATGGTCAGCTTCAACATACTACATAACAAGCATATTGGGGATTACAGGATCTGGATCCACCACATCCTATGACATGTAACCCAAAGGTTTAGTGATGAGGATGCCCTCTATCTTTATACTGAGGGTCAACAGGAAGTCTTCTGAGACTGTTTGGTGTCCAACAACCACTTGTGGCACAGTGGCATTATTACCTCACTGCAAGAAGGACCTGGGTTCAATTACCGGTTAAGGCCCTTGCTGTGTGGATTTTGCATGTTTACCTGGGTTTCCTTGGGGTTCTCCAGTTTCCTCCCACATTCCAAAGACATCCCAGGAATGATTTGACAGACGGCGACGTGCAGGAGGTGGTTCAACCCAACATTTTTCACAAAATATTATGGCTCGGTAAAAATTCATATTAAAACAGCTTTAGAAACTGTTTTGAACTGATATCAGAAAGATGTTTAGGTACTGATTTCACAAACCGATGCAGGCAGCTACTGACGTCGTCTCAACTTTCATTTTGGTGCTTTATTTACACAGGTTTTCAACGGTGGTACAGGCTGTCGTATCAACAGCTATACAACATCAAAATGTTTGCTAGGATGCAATTTAGGTAGATTGGAGACTTTAAATTGCCCATAGGTATGAATATGTGTGGACCCCAGGAAGACTAGTGGCCACTGATGCATCAGCTAATTGGTATCCTAATAAAGAATAACGAATACATGGATCTTCTTTAACAGAGTGGATCTTGCACTCTCAGGCACTGCCAAAGTGTAGAGAACTGGGAGGATTGAATTTGAACTTTTGAACAGAGGTGTTCCTGCAACCATGGAGACCTCTTTTCACTCCTTGGGAATTTGTTCCCTGGTCGGAGAGGGCACCAACCTTCAACCTAGAGGGAAAATTGAGACATGCACTAGAGAGCCTGAAGTAGGACTGAACACATGCACAGTGAGAATTAATGAGGTGGTTCAAACTTTGCATTGGGTGTGTATTCCCCAGTTCAGAATGGCCTCAGTATGACCCTGTCCTCATTTTCCCTCTTCCCTTGGAGGTTGATTATGTCTTAACTCCCATCCTGAATAATAGCAAAGGTGTTTCATAGGGACTATTAATTATAACGTTGTGGATTAATTAGGAATTTCCTCTTCTGTGTGTTTGTGCTGAACACAGTGAACACAGCTTCCTATGACCCCAGGTGGGTTTTGCTCAGTGGCATAATAACTCCAAAATCCCTCTCCCTCATACTTTCTCTCATGGAGAAGATGGTTTATGAAGCAGCCACAGTACCACCTTGCACTTACAGTTGCTAATGATCTATGTTAACTAGCTAGCTAACGTTGCCAAATATCATTGATAACATAGAGAACAGTATTTTACGTTGGACATATTCAATCTCGTGGGTGTCCATGTTTCTCCCCTGGTTTTTCCCTGCTGGACCACTGGAACACACACAGGTTGTAATTACGACCTACTAACTGGGAATTTCTGACTTCCGACTTTGAGGGAAAGGCAGCAGTAGATTAGACATTGGGAGGTTATGTACCAACACATGCCGTCCTGCTAGACCGTGATGAAAGTTTAACAGAGAAGCTGAGAGTTTCTATTTATTATTTCTCTGTGCAGTGTCTCTCTCTCTCTCTCTCTCTCTCTCTCTCTCTCTCTCTCTCTCTCTCTCACACACATGCACACACACACACATGCACACACACACACCGTTAGAGCTAATTGAGAGTGACAGGAGCTGGAAGTCTACAGAGACGGTAGAGAAGCTTCAGGTATTCCTCTGATTAGAACCAGTCTCCATGACAACTCTGGTATCTACATATAAACGTTTGCACCCTGTGACAGAGAGTACAATTATTTGAAACACATGCAAATGTACATTTTATAATAATAATAATAATAATAATGGATTGGATTTATATAGCGCCTTTCACGACACTCAAAGCGCTTTACAGAAACCATTAGTCATTCATACACATTCACACCGGTGGTGGTAAGCTATGTCGGTAGCCACAGCTGCCCTGGGGCAGACTGACGGAAGCGTGGCTGCTAATTTGCGCCAACGGCCCCTCCGACCACCACCAAAATCATT
>OMLI01088153.1:0-13631 GCA_900302605.1 Rondeletia loricata | reverse complement strand
GCTGGGGGATTGGCCTGTTTGTCAACTTACCTGTTAAAGGGGATACAACATAAAATCGTGATAAAAAAGCAAATTCTATTTTTATGTAACTTATGATGAGCCATTGACTAATAATGGCCACTTTTCTAAGCACTAAACGTACTTCCAATAACAAGGTATTTGAGATGCCTTGATCAGCACTGCAGTTGAAAAATCTGGATTCAGATTGACCTAGGCTCCTGACATCAACGGCCTTGTCTGTGTTCTGATTGGTTTTGCTGTGGTATCTGTATAGTATTCTTCTTCAATTGATTATAGGATTACTATAGGAATGCGCCACATTTGGCCTGCTAGCCACACTGCTGTTTAGCTAGTAGGAACGCCGCTCACTTCACTACTACACATCACTACTAGCCATGGAAAAGTGTGCTTGTGTGCTTGCACAGTAATTAGTGTCACTAGGTTGTATATGCAGATATAACTGTCTTTGGCATGACCATGAAAATGTATGTTTATGTATGTATATGGAAGCATGTCAGGGGAGAATGAGATGAGGCTCAATATTGATCCCTGTGGGACCCCACGTAATGTCTGCTGAGGATGAGAATGACTTGCCAATGGTGACTGAAAATATTCTCTTTGGAAGGTAGGAGCTGAACCTGGAAAGAGCTACAGTCCCTGATACCAACCCAGTTTTTCAGGTGATCTAATAAAATGGTATGGTCTATGGTATCGAAGGCCACACTGAGATCTAAAATAATCAAAGTGGAACATTTCCCAGCATCTGATGCTAAAACCAGGAACACAGCACTAAAACAAAACTAATTTGGGGGAAAAGGTGTAAACGGAGGTGACAGATGTTTTTAACAGCATTATCTCACATTCACTTTCACTTCAAAGTTTTAAGCTGCTGCAGTGTCTTTCAGACTGCCACTTTTTCTTGTTTCGCTAAGATTTTAACCCTGCTGTAGTATGTCAGTGGTATTCAGCTGCGCACAGGTAGGATAGCATTGCCTCCACTGAACCATGATTTATCAACGAAATTTGAGTTTCACCGGAAGCTAGCTAGCTCCTCTTAAGTAAGCAATAAAAAGCACTTCTTGGTGATAATTTAATGAGAAAGATTAGCGACTCCCTTTCTCTTATGAGCTAGATGCAGCCTTGTTTTTCTCTGCAAGCAGTGAGCACTGCCTTGTGCAAGAGCAGATACACCATAAACACACACTGGAGTATGTGCTTCTGATTGACCACACCATTATGTCTACCTAACTCATACTTCAGTCTTGTATCTGGTTCTGGCCAAGATGTGTTTTGTGGCTTTGGGTTGGTCTAGACCTTTCGATCTAGCAATAGTTAGAAAGAATGTGCCGAAACCATTTGGAGCTAACAGACACATAAAGAAAAAGGTCAGTTGCCTTGGTGCTCACAAATCAGTGGCATGCGCATACACACACACCATCAGCAGCACCCATATGGTATATATTTTGACATTGTACAGCTCAGTTCAATGCAATGTTCACGTTGCATTCAATGCAATGTGAATAGTTGCATTATCCTGTCAGCCCAAATGGCATTCACATGGTTTTCAGTAAAGGCATCTCCACCGAACCAAAGCATCCAAGTGGATGTTAGAAGTGACTATTTAAGTAGAAAGATAAAGCAATTTTTGTAAACTTCTACTTTTCCTTCCCCCCTCTCTATCTAACAGCTGCTTGTGAGATGAAGAAAAACTATTTAATTGTGGAGTTCCTCCCAAATAGACTGCACTGTAAGCCAATCTGGAAATGGCACCCAACCTAATTCTCATCTCCTCATATTATAATGGAGTGCCTGAGTGTTATTTGAATGAAGATAGATATTGTGTCTTGGGAGGCTAAAAGCTCATTTCCCCAGTAGTGTCAGGTTCTCAGATGGCTGCTTTTTTATTTGATCTAATAGCCATTTGTTGGCTGCTTTATCCCCCAGTTGCTACTCTCTTTCTCCAGTTTCCTCTCTCTCTCCGTCAGAGGAGAGTCAGGGGTTTTTGGCAGTGAGATGGTGTCCATTACTCATGTTTGGAGTGTATTTTGGTGTGTATTTAAGTAAGAAAGCGTATTGTGGAATATATTTGCTCGGATCGTATGTGGTCTGCGGGTTAGGTTAGAGACACCACAGCTCAATGTATGTGTGCATGGCCAAGAGAGTTGGAAAGTTGCTTGCATTGTATTTAGAGGTTGGAAAGCATGCTTTGGTGTATGTCTGTATATATTCATTATTTATACATATGTATAAATGTAGAGTGGGTAGGGAGCTGTTATTGAGTGGAGCAGTAAGACAGTGAGACTTACAGCTATAGCGTACATAGTGTGGATTGTTATGATGGGCCTCCACAGCTGCAGCAGGATGAAATGTGTCAGAGGGGATGACTGCGTGGCTGCAGTCGACTTGTCTCTGTGCCAGCTTGCCTGCCTGTCTGTTTCCCTGCTTGTCTGCCTTGTCTGTGTTTCTTTATGCTTCATGAGGGGTTTTGCAATAGGCTCCCCCCGCTCCAGACACCCAAACCACAAATTCTCTCTCCCTTTCTCTGTAAAATGGGTGTGTGTGTGTCGGACTTTCTCATCAAGCTATTTTGAAAGAGTGTGATGTGGATCTGGAAACTTTGTTTTCAAGTTACGCATTCCAGGCATTCTCCTATTGTGAAACTGTAGCCCCTACAGCTGGTCATTTTAGATTTTGTTTGTGCGTGTGCGTGCATGTCTGTGTGTTTTCACGTGCCATGGGGTGTTCTAATTAGTCCGACTCGGCCATGTGTGGAGAGAGAGCTGAGGGTGGGTTACCTTCAGGCAGCGGGCCATCTGTAGGCAACCATCACCAGCAGTCAGAGATGATGGCAGAGACACACACACACCACCCCCCGGTGGGGCAGCAGTGAGTGGGACTTGACAGGACCAGTAGCGGGAAGGCTGGAAAACACCAGTCAGCAAGATTAAATAGAGCAAGACTTTTTAATAGAGTCCGGCGAGACGTTCTGTCCATGTGAACAGAATGTATTGGTCTAGTAGCCTGCCAAATTTTAACTAACCAAATCCAATATGATGGGAAATCTTATGATAAACACTTAAAGGTGATAAAGTATACCTCGCTGGAAATCATAGGGAGGACTTTACAAAATGTAGGTTTACAGTATATGATGAAAACTATGTTTTTAGATCGCTGGGGACAAACAGGAAAAGCTGCCTTAAACAGCTCTTCTGATTACCTCCGCCAACGGAGCTGGCAGGGAGGTTATGTTTTCATCTCCATTTGTCCTTCCGTCTGTCTGTCCGTTTGTCATAGCAGGATATCTCAAAACGTTATGAACGGATTTGCACGAAACTTTGCAGAAAGGTTGATCATGAGCCAACTTAGAACTTGTTTACTTTCCACGCCCACTGGCCAAAAGGGGTTATTATAAAAACATATTTTATATGGGGAAACTAGCCGGATGCTAGATGGCTTTGATTCTGACGTGCCATTACTAGCGTCCCAATTCCCGGCGTACTAAACTACATACCTGCATTGTGTTGTAGCGTTCGGTTTCGGGGTGCGCAAAATACTTTGCGGGTTAAGAAGCAACTTCTGCAAATTTCTCTCTAAATGGCTGAAGACACGGAAGAATCAGCCTCTTGCATAAATTGCAAGAGATCATTGCCGAGTTAGGCATAGGTTGACACCTATGCTTTATGGATGGCTTCCTTGGCAGAGGTCTGCGCTCTACTGAGCGCGCTTTCTAGTTGGTCATGCAATCACCGTAGAGCCGTCACTCCCCTGCCCTCTCCTCCCTCAGCGCTCTCTTTGCAGTGTCTTGAGGCCACAGGTCAACAAATCACTTTTGAAACAAATTCCCTGCAAAACCTGTATCAAAATTGAGAGCATGCAGGTTCGCCATTTGTGATGCGCAAGATGGCATCTGAGAGGTTGCAACAGCAGATTTGAGAAGTTGTAATCACGGAGTTGTACTTGAAAAAAATATATACATTTGCAGCTTCTATTCCATTCATTCAAATGTTGACTTACACATTTGTATATTGAAGTTTAGGACACAGGTGTGTGAATATTTTCTGTGTGTAAATTCCAACATGCAAGTGCTCAGGTGTTTTGCTACTATAATACCTTCATAGATTTGGGGGTTTCATATTGGTAAATGTGACTGTGTTTACTGTGGGAAGAGGTTAGTGCCAGCAGAGATTGTATTTGAATTGCATGCATTTGAATTTGTCATGCTCGTATTGAACCATTGAATAAAAAAATGAATTTGTTGAATAAATGAATTAAAAAACTGAATTTGTAAGGCACAATTTGAAATGTTATGCAATGGCTTGAAATTGAATTTGATTATTATTTAATTTAACTTTTAACTATAATTTCAAATTCAGTTTCCCCAATTCAAATTAAGTTTTCTCAATTCAGATTCAGCATCCTAAGACACACCTCCAGGCACAAGGGACTTTTGTTCCCTGTGGCTGCTGACAGTTGCCCCGCCCCACTCCTCACTTAGCCAACCAGAAGCCACGTGGCACTGTGTCTTGCTCATCTCCTCAGCCAATGACCGAGCCTTATTTTCCCCACTTGATGAAAGAGTTGCTAATTTTGTCCTAGCTACTTGTACTGGGCTGCATAGAAGGCTCAGTACATCGCTTTGCTACCTGGCAGACAACTGCTATTGTTTAAAAGTAATTGCACTGCAGCCTTGCAGGCCTATAGTTGTTTGCAGCATAGTCATATTTAGATATTTATCAGTGATTGAATTTCACTTAAGTATGTTGCATGCATAATCACTACAGTGAGTGATACAATGGAAAAATTATCACTTTTTTCAAATCCCAGCATTATAGTTAACCATTAGCCACTACATAGCTAGCAGCTCACAAGGCCACACACAGTCAATTTTAGCTTGATTTGTAAAGTTGATATGTTGTTCACTAACCTAAAGCAAATGACAAGATTTGCAACTCTTTCACCAACTGGGGAAAATAAGGCTCGGTCATTGACTGAGGAGATGGGCAAGGCACAGTGCCACATGGTTGGTTAAGTGAGGAGTGGGACGGACCCACTGTTGGCTGCCTTGGAGGAGGCGACTGCCTTCCAGTCGATACTCGGGGAACAAAAGTATCTTGTACCCAGCCGTTTTGTCGCTGGAAGCTGAATTTGAATTGGGAAAATCTACTTTGAAAATATAGGCAAAAGTTAAATTCAATAACAATCAGATTGAATTTTAAGCAATTGCATTCACTTTAAAATTGTGCTTTACAAATACCATTTTTTAAATTAATTTATTTTAAAAATTATTCAAATTGAATGGCTCAATATGAGCATGACAATTTCACATTTATGCAATTCAAATACAATCTCTACTGGCACATTGTTGAATGTGTGAAAAAAATTTTTCCACATGCAAGAAAAGATTTGTAGTTGCGCATAATATTTCGTGAACAACTGGAAAAAATTTGCACAGATAATTTCAATCTGAGTGCATGTAAGAGATTCAATTACATTTCTGAATGTTTGAGTGCAGCCTTGTTTGTGGATGCGCAACTGCTCATGTGAGAAGGTGAAACAAGCACACACAAAACTCAATTACATTTGTGAGTACAAGATTTTATCCTTTCGTCATGGCATTCAATTAACCAATGGAGATGGAAGGATTAGAATATTTTTTGACTATCCAATCATGGAGCGGTTGGGTGATATATTCTAGGAAACTAACCGTCAGTACTGGAGTGTTCAAGGCAAGCATGGAGCGGCCAGGAAAGTCTCAACCGCTGGTGTGTATTGTGATGTTCAAGTAATGTTAACACAGCCTTGAACAACTTCAGTTTAGATAAAAGAGATAATCCATTTACACTAAGCATACTTTGTCGTGTACAAGTGCCAATGTACAGGCGTTTTTACTTGGCTGTTGTTTTTTTTCCTATGTTCGCTGTTCCTGCTAACCCAATGTGGGTTAACAAAGTGTGCTTAGTGCAAATGGATGATCGTGCAGTGAATGTCTACAGCATAGGGCTGTTCTTTTATCTAAACTAAAGTTGTTGTCTGTGTTACTTGAACATCACAATACCCACCTGCGGTTGGGACACATCCGGACGCTCCATGCTAGCCAGATGCTGGCACACTGAAGCACTGGTGGCACTGCTTTCCTAGAAAATATCACCCAACCGCTCCCTGATTGGATAGTCAAATAAGATGCTAATCCGTCCATCTCCATTGGTTAATCGAATGCCATGATGAGAGGATCAAAACTTGTACTAATTAGTTTTGTGTGTGCTTGTTTCACCTTCTCACATGAGCAGTTGCGCAGCCACAAACAAGGCTGCACTCAAACATTCCGAAATTCTCAATTACGTTTTTTCACACATTCAAATTTTGTTTGATCAAATATTTTATACACATTTATTAATGCAAATTTATTTCACACAATCAAAAATTATAATCCAAAAGTCTAAGTCTCAAAACATGTGTGAAAATTTTTCAACAAGCTTAAAATCCTTTAGACGCTGATTTGCCATCATACATAATCCTGTGTTTTAGAAAGCAAGTACTTTTTTCTTCTCACACAGTCTGTTTCAAAGGTCAGTGAACCTATATGTCCTGCACATCCCGATATCCCAATTTATTTAATTTCTTTCTACTTCTTCCACATCCTCTGTATCTTTGCCATTTCTTCTCTACATAATTATGCTTTGTCAGTATTGTCTTTCACCTCCTCCATGTTTCCCTGGTTCTGTCCCCAGGTATTGGTCCAGTGCTGGGCCTCCTGTTCATCCCTCTGATTGGCTCAGCCAGTGACCACTGCAACAGCAGTTATGGCCGACGGCGGCCTTTCATCTGGATGCTGTCTTTGGGGGTCCTTTTGGCACTCCTCATCATCCCCCATGCGGACTATCTGGCTGCACACTTCGCCTGGGGCGGACACACACTCCAGGTGGGATACCTTTTTCCTTGTAATTTTGTTAATTTCCATTTACACAGTGCGCACAAGACAAGAAATTAAACTTGTGTATACCATGGTTAGGATTCACACTGTAAGGTGCATGTAGTTGTGGTAGCTTGGCATGGGGGTACTGTAGAGAGGTCTGCCAGTGAAAGAAAAATTGGTTCTTCAGTCCATGGCATCAACAGGAAGGTATATTCCAACTGTGAGCTGGCAATAGGAGAATGGCTGGTATTATATTGATGGTGTCTAGTGGACACCAATGGAAATGCCCTTGAGCAAGGCACTTAACCCCGGACTGCTCAAGGGCTTTTGCACAGCAGACACTCCCTATGGTTTGATATCTGGAAAAAAAAAATTGGTGTAGGGGTTATGTGAGATTATGTGAAAAGACAAAACCCAATTACCTTGTTGGCTTGGCTTCTTTGTTTCCTTTTTTAGGGTTAGGGTTTAAGGAAGAAGGTTGGGGAATTCAGGGACATATTCAGGGCTAAAAAGTAAATGTTTTTGTTTCATTTCATTGTTGCTTTGCTACAGGTAGGCTTCCTCATCTTTGGGGTGGGGCTACTTGACTTTTGTGGCCAAGTGTGCTTCACGCCGTTGGAGGCGCTGTTGTCTGACCTGTACCGGGACGAGGAGGAGTGTGGCCAGGCCTTTGCCATGTTCTCCTTCATGGTGAGCTTGGGAGGCTGTGTGGGTTACCTGCTGCCCGCATTGGACTGGAGTCGTGGCTTGCTCTCCGTTTACCTGGGCGGCCAGGCCGAGTGCCTCTTCTCCCTCCTCATCCTCATCTTCGTCTCCAGTGTGCTCATCACCATGAAGGTGTCTGAGGAACCCTCGTGTGCCAGCAACAGCATGGCAGGATCGGGAGCTTTACTGGAGTCAGGAGTCGTCTCGCTGGAGGCCGGGCAGTGCGGTGTGCCGCGCTCCTGTTGCTACCTGCTGAAGTGCAAGCTGAGGCTGCTAAAGTCTGGACCCCTGCTGTGCTTGCTGAGAACGTGCTGGTCCATGACCCCGGCCATCTACAGGAGCTACTGCCATATCCCCAGGGTGATGAGGCAGCTGTGTTTGGCCCAGCTCTGCAGCTCGATTGCTGTCATGTCCTTTATGCTCTTCTACACAGACTTTGTGGGCGAGGGCCTTTACGAGGGTGTGCCCAGCGCATCACCAGGAACTGCGTCCAGGCAGAGATATGATGAAGGTCAGATGTTCTCCCCTTCATGTATCGAACGATTGTGTTAGACAAGCATGTTGTGATTGGTTAGCTGTATGTTTTATGAAGGCACGAGAAAACCTCTTGTCTTCAAACAGTGTCTGTCTAAATGCTTATGGAGCTGATTGTATTGTTGTACATGCAGTAGATATTATGAGATATTGCCTTGATTACAGAGTAACTTAATGTTTTCCACTCAGGTTCATTTTCAACTCACCTCCTTATGTCTCTCAACAATATGACGTCCCCAGGAAAATCTTGGTGGCCTAATAGGATATTATAAAATTATCCATTATACTGAGGCTTCAGAAATGACCAGCCTCCTTGTCCGACTTGGTCGTCCTCATGTCTTCACCTCCACCACCTGTCCACATAGTTGGCTTGGGGTCCATCCTGGCTCTGCTGTCTGCTCCGGCACAGCTGGGCAGGATGCACTCACATTCCTTGGGCACAGGTGGGAGACAGAGACAGAGCCTGTCTTCCTGCATGCCTGCATGCCTGCCTGCTTCCCTCATTTTGGCTTTGGCCCAGGTGTAGGACATATAAGACCAGCCATTAACTCATACAGATTCTGACATGGAGTTACACATGACTGCACATGATATGATTAACAGTTTGGGTGATAATGCCACTGTACAGCTGACAAGCCCTCATGTGTGAGTATGCACAAACCAATGTCAAGTCTGCCATTGCTAGTCCAAGGGCTGGCCAAGAATTTACACCACCCCACCCGTTAAAAAACACAAACAAAAAAAGAGACATACTCTCTGTACCCTCGCTGTCCCTGCTCTGTAAATGTGCAAATCATCGAGCTGTGTCACTGATCCTGCTAGAAGATTGCATAGCTCTGTGTGATTAAGTAAACGAAGAGCATTGCCACTGTCCATCTAAATATAACCTTCAGGTAGACTTAGTGAATAAGGTGGAGTACATGGCAGCCTTGCATGGACAAATCTGTTGTACCATTGGTGTAAGAGGGCCAAGCATGCTAGGATCAGGGTTTTTTATTGCACTTCCTTTGGTATATTTTACGACACCAGGTCTGAGAGAGAACAGTAGATGGGAAAATGGAGCTGCAGAAGTTGCAGATTGTTAAACCTATGGGTCCATGTCTGAGTGAAGTGTTTTAAGTCTCCTGTTATTTACCATTCAGCCAGACTTCCTATATTCTTACATAATTCCCTCCCTGATTTCTTGCTTTGCCCTTATCCCTCTCATCTTCCCTTCCCATTTTATGTATCCCTTCCTACTACTGTCCCCGAGTTCCTCCTGTTTTCTCCCGCACTTTCTTTAATCCTTGTTCTCTACCTTTCCCCTCTTCCCCTTTGTTTCACCTTTTCCTCCATCCATCCACTCCATCTTTTCTCTTCCCTCTTTCTCTACCTCTCTCTCTTCTCTCCCTCCCTCCCTACTTTCTTTACTTTTTACTTCCCTCTATCTGTGCCTGCTGGACCATGAGGAATGTCACACTCAACAAAGAATTAATGTTCATTCAAGTCAGGTAGACGGGCCAGAGCACAACATTCCCAGGTCTGTCTGAGTCGTGTTTGTTTAATCTGTCACACAGCGGATGTTATTAAACCACATTGTTCAGTCTGCGGATGTTCCTTTACCTAAAGATCATCTGCATTGTCTTGCATATTGGTTGTATTGATTTTTTTTATGCACTAAATGCTACCCTCTTTATGTGATCATCTTTCTTAGGCTTGCAGTGTGCAGTATATAGCTATTAAGCTTTCACTACAAAAAGCCACTTTCTCACATTGCAGCAGTTTTCCTGTACACAGGTTCAATGGCATTTTGGCTCAGTCCCCTATCTCTGTGGGCTTGAATTTCGGTCCTCATTAGCTTCTGTAGTGTTTGTAAAGTGGGCTCAGTAGCTTTGCTTTCAAACAGTAATATGGTCCACATCCTCCTTTCACATGAGAGATTAGATACGTACACTGCCTCGCCCTGTGGGCTTTCTCCTTCAGGATTTATCTAAGGTTAATGCTGTCTGTGATGGTCCAGCTCAGTCAACCCAAACTGTTTGTCCGTGCTGGCATGCTCTGTGAATCTCTCCCCGACCAGACCTGTGCCTGTCTGTTTATGGGTTTGAGCAAACAAGGACTTCGAGCTCACCAAAGAGCTGTTAATGCACCACAGTTAAAAGCTACCATAGGTTCATCTGTGGTGAAGCATGCTGTATATCTTTCGTTAGACATGGCCATAGAAGGAAATGACTTATGAGTTACTTAATGCAGATATTTCTTTCTGTGCTGATGGCAGTTGAGGACAAACTTCCTGGAATTACAGCAGTCATCCTTATAGCTAGTGGCTTCTACAGAGGATGTTTGTTAGTCGCTGTGAGCCACAAGCGTACTAGTAACGTTTCTAATATTTTACATATTCAATGTAAACAGTTTGTTTAGTTAGTTTAGTTTTGCTTAAGTTGAACAGTTTTGTTTGACTAAAACATTGACCTTGTAATCAATAACTGTATATCCACCAGGTAAAGCAATCCCTGTATTAATTGTTTAAATGGCAATGAATGAACCTTTAATCAAAATGTGAAATATATGGTATGTTGTTTTTTTAACATTTAAACAAATGTAGGCCTGTTATAACAAAACATTTAACATTTCATTTCTTCATCTTTTTCTTTCAGGCATCCGTATGGGCAGTCTGGGCCTATTCCTGCAGTGTGCTACCTCAACCTTCTTCTCCCTGATCATGAGGCGATTGGTTCGCCATTTTGGCTCACGGTGGGTCTACCTGAGCAGTATGGTGACCTTCACAGTGTCTGCTTTGGTCATCTGCATGTCCAAGAGCGTGGTCTTGGTCACTCTGATGTCAGCCCTCACAGGCTATGCCTACGCCACACTGCAGACACTGCCCTACACGCTCACCTGCCACTACCACAAGGAGAAAGAGGTACGGAAAGAAGCACAGACTTTGTACATAACATAGTATACTAGGTAAGATAACTCTGTATGACTGATTTGCTGATTTTTGTCTCATTTCAGATCTACATGCCAAAAAGGAAAACCAAAAGCATGCATAAAAATGGTATCGCAATCAAGCGGGACTCTGTGCATTTGACTGCTATGGAAGAGGAGGGCGGACTGAACCACAAAATGGGGGGCACCAACGGGCATGCCTTCTTCAGCCAAGACAGTTTGGAGTACTACCCCAGTCCACATAGCCAAAATGGTTCATCTCACAGCCCTGGCAGCGCTGAGCAGGAGGAGATGGAGACGGGGTATGAGAAACGTGGCGTGGGCCTGGACTTTGCCATCTTAGACAGCACCTTCCTCCTCTCTCAGGTTTTCCCCACCTTCTTCATGGGCATGATCGTTCAGTTCGCACAGTCCGTTACTGCCTATATTGCCTGCTCTGCCATCTTCGGTGCTGTCGCCATCTACTTGGCCAATCAAATTGTCTTTGACCAAAAGGACCTCAAGAGCTGAGAGACGGATGCGAAAGATGTGGGAGTGATGGAATCACAAAATTGAAATTAAATTGAAATTCAGTCATTCTGGTTCCATGGATGGAACTCCCCCCACAATGCACTACTGTTCCCAGAATGCCTTGCTCTAGTGCCGTGTGGTTGCTTTTGTGGAAGTGCTGCCTTGAGTGTGTGTGTGTGTGTGTGTGTGTGTGTGTGTGTGTCAGGATATGAAAGTGGCTAACCCAGGAAAATACCCCCCACCCCCAACATGTTCCCAGCCAGTTACTTTGGTTACAGCAGGGATTGTTTAGCCCTGACTGAACAGTCAGCTCCAACTGTGTGCTCAAGTCACGTGTGACCTCTTTCTCTGTCCATCCTCCTTTCCTCATCAGCCCCTGACACAGCTACTCACCTTTCTTATTGTTTTATCCTCAGCTATCCACATATTTATCAAGCACAGTTTGGTTTGTACTTGAAACAGTATCTCAGACATTTCACCAATGTGAGCTGTGGTCACAGGATAGTGTCTGGATATCATAACAAGTAATATTGACTTCATCGCAAAGACAGTCTGGAAAACAGCCACCTTCCAATTGAGACAGGCCTGCCATTCCTCACCTACCAGCTGTGAAAGTGGAAGGACAATTGTGTCTTATTGTTTCTTGCAGCAAGACTGCTCTTGTCTTGGCTCAACAATGGAATGGATAGATTAATGCATTTCTTCTACCCACACATAAGATCATATCATACAACTGAGAATACCCAGTGGGACCATTGGACTTGTCCATCAAGGATGAAAACACACTGAAAAAACGACATTTTCTTATCATGTTGGCCACATGTTTTGTGTTTTCCCCCAGTTTAACAGTTTTACTGTAAATGTTTTGTATACATATTTACTCTATATCCCTATGGGAATTTTGTTATGCAACCTGTTTAGGTGAGGTTATGGACTGTGTATCTGTGGTGGTTTTATAATGAAGTTGTTTAATGGAACTGGAATGTTGAGTCAAACATCCTATGTAATGAGACTAGATATTGAAGAGTAGAGCCAACCTCTACTATAGGATGACATGTTGTGACTGAACTGCCATAGAAATACATTGAAAAGCAGCTTAAGCTTAGACAGTTATAAGCAGTTATTGAAAGGAAACAAGAACTTAAAATAACGGGAAATGCCTGAAGTAAACAAATGATAATTCTTGTTTGACTATTTTGATGTACAGTTGTGAGAAGAAATGTACATGTTAATTTGTAAAAACCTGGAACTTGTATGCATTTTCTGTTGCCAGGTAAGGCCAGTCTCAATCTTGTATCCATGGAGATGCTTAGATTTGGCTATACTCTTGTATATCTTGCATTGCTCATCCTGTCCAACTATGGATCTGTTCAGGACAGTCGTCTCAGGTTAGTCACCTTTTTTTTTAGTGTCCATCTCGTCTTTATGCCACTGATAAAACACTTTCCCTGCTGCCTAAACCCTCACCCGCAAACCTGTGTTCTAAAATGACAATCTAGGAAATTCAGATGGGGTCTGTTATTCAGTGCTGTAAACAATAAACACGTAGGATAAGTTCTGGTGGAAGCCCCACTTTATAGCACCCATTAGTTAAAGGAATTGGCCGGTCTGCTAAGACCCCAGGTTAATTGTTGACATGGTCTATGTCGAGATGTAAATCAGCCATGATTTTTGATCAATTCACCCTCTCTCGCGGAGTACCGGCGTTCCGAAATATGGCAGTTGGCCAGTCATTGAGATCCATTGTATTCCAAACGAGTGTCTAGCAGCTCCCATAGTTGTGTCTTTATTATGTCCAACACAAGTAAGCGCATACGAACTACCCTGGCTAGGTGGTTTTCTCCAATAGTGCTCACAAACCAAGAAATAAACATGTTTAGATTCCGTGTTTACACGCCACTGCGCATGCGCCACTGAGATGCTGAGAAAACTCTTGCATGCTCATGGACTCTGACGCTGAGACGCTAGGATTCTGTGTTTAGACGCCACTGCGCATGCTCAGCAGAGTCAGGTTACATGCTCACGACCCCGTCTGATTTCA
>OMLI01088150.1:0-18253 GCA_900302605.1 Rondeletia loricata | reverse complement strand
GGTCACGCTCAGCTGGGGCACCGCCCTGGACGCACTGGGGCTGGTCAGGCAGTGTCTTCATGAAATGCCTCCACAAGCTAAACTGTGAACAAATTCTGCTGCTAAATTCTACTGTATTTGCTGCCAACAATCAACGATCAAATAGGGCAGAAAACTTGCCTTTGACAGCTGATACAAAACACCTGCTTTGACATCACTGATTGGGGCGTGGCCAGAAGTGCAACATGCTTGAAAGTTTCAACCCATAGAGAGCAGTGCAGCAGCAATTTTCTGCCCCATGTGATTTAGTGTTGATTTGCTATAGAGATCTACTGGCAGAGATGCAATTCATTTAAACATAACAAATGCACAAAGTTATTAAAATGTGTTGAAGAGGGTAGAAAAGTGAGAATTTGCAGTCTTATTTGGTTTTTACAATGTAGATCAGGGAAATGATTCAGGGAAACACATTAATGAATGTAATGGTATTTTAATTTACTATGAAGAGTGATTATTACACAATTTATGTTTGGACACACTGGGGCTGATCAGGCAGACTGAAAAAAAAGTACAACAATTCTGCTACAAATTTTTACTGTATTTGGTGCCAATAACTGTTGCCTTTGAGTAAAGAGATCTACTAGCAGAGATGCAATTCTTTTAAAGATAACAAATGCAAAGTTACTCAAATGTGTTGAAGTGAAAGTAGAAAGCTGAGAATTTACAGTCTTGTTTGGCTTTTACAATGTAAGGGAAATTATGTTATTAACTGTATTAATGAACAGGGAAATATTGTACATTAATTAATGCAATGGCATTTTAATTTACCAGTGATATTGAAAACAATTTGTTCATATCTAATAATTTAAAATATGACATGACTCATTCCCTCAGCAACGAATGTAGTTTCCAAAATATGCTAATGATAACAGTTTTCTTTATTGCCTTGGAATAAACTACATTAAATGGTATTCAGTATTTTCCAATGCTTCTGTGCTTGCATGTATTTACAGGCAACCTCAGCTCAACCGTTAGGTGACAGGGGTCAGCAATGATTCTTAATTGTAATTCTTTGTCTGGCAATATAGAGTTGTCTTGTTATGAAAGCTAGTTATCAATTGCAGTAACCTAGAAAAGCCAGTAATGGAGTGTCCATATACAGTAATATACACATGAAAACTTAAATGAAGTCCATGCCAAACATCTTCCATTTGCCTTAGCTTCTATGTAGATGTGCAGACAAAATGTGGGATCACATGTTATCAAGAGGATCCTGGGATTTTGTCCGTTGACACGCCTTGGTCAAACCTTTTATCGGGACCTGTAGAAAGGGCGAGAGAAAGTACATTTAAGATCTCAGATTTGAGTTACCAGTGTAAATCCAGCCTCCAAGACAGATTAAAGAGTTCTTTATTAAATAAAAATAGTTTTTTTTAGTGATGTGGGATAAATGGCCACTCACTGCCAAGCGATGCTGCTTGCGTAGCTGTTGGACTCTGACCAGGTCCATGGCAGAGGCAGTCTCCCCTAAAGACTGGTTCAGCTGAGTGGAGAACATCTGAACCAGAGACTGGGGGATTCCATATCGACCATACTGCAATAGGATACAGTCATGTGTAAATCACAATTTAAATGGATAGGTCAATAATATGGAGCTTTGGGTGAATTTCTTGGACAAGGATTAAGCCTAGTGATAGACTAAGATATTTCTTAAAATCGAGATTTCAATTGGAAGGAACTTTTGGAAAAAGCATCATCCACATATGTGAACTTGGTCAACTACTAAATAGTGATAGTACTGCTCCGACTAGCAAAATAACATTTACATTCATGCAATTACACCCATTTTATGTTTTGTGGTTATTGAGGAAAATTGTGTCACAGAATAACCTAATGCACTTTTAGGGATATTCATATTTTCACTTCCGCTGAAGGTTTACTTGGTCCTTTATAGGTCAAGTTTCATCACCCTAGGGTCCATGAAACCCTTTGATAATCCATGGTAAGATTTCATCATAATTTGAAAATAGGTCGGTTTTTACAAATTCCTGAAAAATTGACTTTTTGACAATACATGGTCTTAATCCAACAGCAGCAATTTACATCTGTAAAGTGACAGCGTACTGTATTTTTAAGCCAATACCTTGTCAGAAAAAGGCTCCATTGTCAGATCGATACGCTGCAGCTGGAGTCTTTCCTCCAATAGCGACCCCACTGAGTTAATGGACATTTCCTTCTCTCCCTTCAACTGCAGCCGGCGGGCTTCAGAATTATCCTCCAAAGAGATGTGGTCAACATAGGTGTGCATGCAGGCAATATCTGTCGGTAATGGCTCTCCGCATGGGTTTGACAAGGAAGGTACAGCTGCGGGATGATTGGGCCATTTTGCTGGGACTGTGGGGGGCGGGTTGAGGTGTGTGCATGCTGATATTTCTGCCTGTTTGGGGGCGCTGACAGACACATCCCCTGTGTCCGTGTCCAAATTGCTGCGCACAACACCAAATGATGTGGTCGGAGGTTGGGAGGGTAGAAACGTGACCTCTGGGTGTCTCTGAGGATTTACTATATGCTGTGTGCTCTCCTCAGTCTTGGCCATGCGAGTCAGATTCCAGTCTTTAGGGCTGAGGAGTTTTCCGTTCTGGACTCCCTGGACTGTGTGGACGCCTGTCAGGGAGAAGCACCGCCTTAGCAGCCCTGGTGCTGCATTAATACCTCTTAGCTCCACGCAGCTCCGGCTCCTAGCAATGGCTTCACGGGGAAGATGACCCCTCGCTGGGCTTAGGAGACTTAAGATGTTCTTAGGGGGTCTTAGTGATGGTAAGATACAGGGCAGGCGTCCTGGTATACTATGGAGAAAGCTCTTACTAGGATAGGTGGAGGTCAGGGGAAGGGCGGGGTACTCGGGGGACGGGAGATGGCTTGACTCGAAACCGGACGAGGACCTGCTCATGGACGAAGACGTCTTTTTGTCCCTTCCTGAAATAAACAAGTGCAGTGTGTGCAGATCATGCAGATTTCAGTTAATTGTACATGCATTGGATGTGTTCCACTTAAAAGAAAGAAAACAGCAGTGTAGCCAGTGTTGGAAAAGAGTAACCAGTGTGAAAGGATCTGCCCAAGAGAGACATTTATGAAGAGGAAACGTTCAACTCAAAGTGTGAATGTGCACTAAAAATGAATGGTGAATGAAAGGAAAGAAGCAGGCAGTCCAGTCTGGTGAAGCATTGAGCAGTTTATTCCTCACGCTCAACCATGACAGTAGCACACTTCAGAACTGTTGAGACTGTTGTAGTTATGGTTAGTTGAACTTTGACCTTTAGTTATATATCGTACTGTTTATTGAACTGATCTGAGCAAACATTCTTATACTCTTTTCAAGGTTGTCCTCAGTATGCATCTCGGTGCATTTACAATTATAAAAAATTTATAATTATACCATTTAGTAAATGTTTTTTATTGTTCTGCATAATGCAGTTTTCAGGCACATCATAAAGTATTGTGCAACAATATATTATACTGAACTAGAAAAATATACACACAAAAACAGCAACATCTTGAGAGAAATATACTGTACAAGTGTGGAAAACAGGCTACTCTGACATGGTCCTCTCCCCACATGGCCTTTAGACATTCACAAGAGCCTTCGATATACAGTAAGCACAGTTCTTTTTTTTAGACTTAACCAAACCAAATAACCACAATAAGAATGATATAGTTATGAATAAAGCAAGCATTCACAGTAAATATGTACTGCAATTACTGGGAAGAATTTAAATCTAGAGTTTAAACTTGTCACACATTGGTTCAACCATTTTCAGCAAACGCAAAACCACCACGCGACTCACAACGGCAGATCTATTTGTGAGTAGACCTACAAGCGGCTCTACATATACATTGTACAGGTTTCTGAGAAAGGTCTTTAGAGATTACTGCTCAGTGTAGGCTGATGTAAGTCATCTCTCCAGTCCCTCAATAGTACAGAGGATAGAGAACCTTGCACTACCTCTCCTCCATTTTGAACACCATAATGAGAAGGTCATTCTTGTAAAGAAAGGCAATGGTATGTCAATTCTCAAATGCACTGAAACAGATGGAAGAGTAGTGATCATAAGAACGTCGTTTGAGTCAATGATGCGGAAACAGAGTAAAGTAGGACTGAAAGAAAAAAAAGAGAGCGTCGTAGGTAAATGAGGCGACAGCATAGTCTTTCCAAAAGAGCATGAAAACGGAATTTGGCGGGTCTGGAATGCTCAAGCATGAAGAAGAACTGAAGACCACGGCAGTCTTCCTAGTGAAGGATGGGGCAGAGGAGGACAGTGGTCACAGACGACTCAGGCTGTCATTACCGTTCTCCAGGTTCTCGTTGCTCTCGTAGCAGCCCGAGTCCCGCGGGGAATCTCCCGAGAGGCCGCGCCGGTCCAGGAGCAGCTTCTCCTGGGAGCCTCCAGACTGACTGCCTCGCTCAAGGTCGCTGCTACCTGCAGGGCACAACATCACCAACAGGGGGCCTACAGTCACATTCAATGATCTAAGGATAGACGCTGCTAAAGCACACTGTCTCTGCGGGTGTGTGTGTGTGTGTGTGAGAGAGAGAGTGTGTGTTCTTGTATTTCTATACTTATGAAGACTAAATATCCTCACAAGGATAGAGAGATGAGGGGAATCCTCCAAAGTGAGTAGATTTAGCTGGTCCTTGCTTCTTTAAGGGGCTAGTTTAGGGTTAGGACTTGGGTTTAGGGTTAAGATTACAGTTACAGTTAGGATTAGGTTTAGTTTGGGGTAAGGGTTAAGGTGAGGCATGTAGCGGAGAGGGTTAGGGAATGAATGTAGTCAATGAAGGTCCTCACAAGTATAGTAATACAAATGTGTGTGTATGTGTGTTTTATAGATTTTAGGCCAGAAAAATGTAGCTGGTCTGTAATGTAATGGTCTGTGCATAGGAGACGATACTTTTCGCATCCTTACATGTCCATAAATCATGCTGAACCTCTGGAATATGTGAATCCTGTGTAAATATAATTTAATTCAGTGGATGTAAATGGAGCATTTTAAATGTATTTGTGCATGTATGTCTTTATGTTTGAGTTGTGTGAGTGTGTATGTGTCTCTGTGTTTCGGAGTCATATATCTGTCTTATTAGTGCTCAGGTATGGTACAACACCCTGTGGTTGCCTGACCCACCATCATACTCTTGCAGCAGCTCCACGGCGGTGAGCAGCACGGCTCTGTGCTGCGGGTCTCTGATGTTCAGCTCATCCAGGTCCTCCTCCTCCAGCAGCTTGAATGTGTCCAGATCCTCATAGCCGTTAAAAAGGAAGGTGGGAAGATGCTCCTGTGGAGAGAAGGGAGGAAAGGCAAGTGTAAACAAACCTTTATAGCCTCAAAATACATATAAATCTCATGTTTAGCCATCACATACTGCCAGTCCTTGTATCAAAAGCTCAGAAAATGAATTTCTGAGTGAAACAAATATCTTCAATACAGTAAATCCCTGTGTAAACAGTGGCAGCATTAGTTTTGAGTCAGACCGCAATATGGACCGGGCCTTTAAAGTCTTGTTAATTTTGCCATAATAAATTCCTCCCAGGGATCAATTATGTATCTAATCTGCTGATATCTCCACCTCTTATGTCTGACAGATTTTGATTATGTAATTGGTTCATTACTTTGAGGTTGATGCGATCCAGGAGCTCTTCAACAGAGGTGGGCTTGGGTTGCCGGGCCTTCCTCCTCCTGCGGGTCTTTTTGGGCTTCACCTCCTCTTCATTCAGGACATCCACGTAAATGAACTTGAAGGTGCCGACTTTACCGTTGAGCAGGCCCATCCATGTGCCCATCGGAGGCTTGCTAATGATATCGATGACATCTCCACTCTGCAAAACAAGACGCACTTGATATGGACCTGATGTTCAGTGTGACCGTGAATAAAGATTAATATGAGAATGTGAACTTAAAGTGGTAATCCTTGAGATTCTTGTTTTTTTTTATTTGGATATCTTTGGTGCTAAGCGCTCATTGCTGTGGTGTTTCTGCACTGCACTTCCCAGAGATCACTTGTCAATCAAACAGTGTGTGGCACCCCATCCCTCCCTGAATGTAACCCCCAGAAGGTATATTTTGATGTGGGTGTCGTGTGTCGTGTTGGATCACTGCGTGGCCATACCTTCAGTTTGAGGGAGTCAGTGTCATAGGGACTGGGAGTGAAGTCAGTATGAACCAGAGCGCGTCCACAGAAAGGCCCCCGGTACGGCAGCTCATCCTCCTCCCCGTCCTCAGACTTCACGCTCTCTCTGTTGCTGTTGGAGGAGTCAGTGGTGCCCACCGTCTGACCGCCTACACAAACCACAAAGGAAGAACGAGCTGCTTCAAGACTTCAAGACTCCATGGGTCAATTAGTATTTGCAAAATATTTTCAAGATTTCTTTGAAACTGCCTGGAGTGCCAGATGGGTGGGGTTCGCCACACAGATGAACACAACCAGTACCAGGAAGTTTAGACTATCTGAACGTCAGTTTAATATACTTTTCTGTGATTGGAACATTCATCTGGTAAACCCCGGACATCTGGTGCTCCAAGGCCAGGTTAAAACAAACACTGACAATTATTTGCAAGTACTATTTCAACCAGGTCTGGCACACACACACACACACACACACACACTTACTCATGGAGCTTTGTCCACTGAGGGAACTCCTAAGGCTCTCCACAGACCCTCCTGGCTTCAGCTTGGGTTTTTCCAAAGAGTCTGAGTCTGTGTGAGGCGAGTGAGGGCAGCTGGATATGCGGTCTGGGCTTGACTAGGAGACAGAGGAGAAATAAAAGATGCTTACCTTTACTTTGCACACAGTTTACAACAGTAACGCAGATTGGTTAATGTTTATAACAGTAATACTGAATTCATTTATACAGCTGTTTTTCAGGTCAGAGCAGTGCTTTCAATAAAAAGAAAACAAAGTAAAATAAAATTCTGTATTTAGCGAATGTACAGTATGACTCTTAAACATACCTGTTCAGAGAGAGAGCAGTGGTATCTCTTGGATATGCGTTTTCTCATGGTTTCTCTCACAGACTTGACCTTTTTGCCCAGAGAGATGCGAGACATTGCTGGAGACTTAACAGCATCTCTCACACCATCTTTCTTCTAATTTACAAACACAAAAAGAGGCAAATAAGCAAACAAGGATCAGCATTTCTTTCTGATTCAGTCTACAGAAATTCAGTAACAAGAATGACTACGTACAGTGATATCACAGTCACAGTTGACTGAGTGCAGTGACCGGCTGGTCAGATCAAATCCTCCAAAGCTACAGGTTCTCTGTGAATCAAGATAAAATCAGGACATTTATAAAAAGTGATGGAGGGTAGGATGACTAGGTGACTTACTTTAGGCAAAACTGAGAAACAAACATCCATAGTTCATTTTAATGTGTGTGCCATTTTTGTGAAATCAATCAAATCCAGGTCTATCGGTGATGGTACAAATTGGTTCTTTGTTGGGGAAATCTGAGGATTTAAAGCTGCAATATGGTCCTTTCTCCACATTATAATAACAAGAAGGAGCAGGGAAGTCATAGCAACAACAACCATGGCGGAAAGAAGTAAGAAAGAAAAAAATACAGTGAAGCTAAACGTGCCGCAGACAAAACTATTGCAGATTGTCTGCGTTCGCCGTCTGCTTCTTCAACGCTTGCCTTAAGGTGAAAAGTTGCAGTTTGTAGCTTTAAAAAAACTCTCCCTCAACAAAGGCTTCTCTGTACTCACCCCGTGCTGGCTGAGCGAGCTGAGGACCCGGCGTCGCAGCTCTCCGTCGGTCACTGAGCGGGCGATTTTGGGCTCTTCGTCATTGCAGCCCTCCATCAGGGACAGGGAAGAGCCGCTGCCTCTACCCACCTCCCTCGCCTCCTCTTCAAGGCCTTTCTCCTGCAGGTGGCTGGGGCTGCCGCTAGACTTGCTAAAGGCCTTGAACATCTTCTGGCTGCTGCAGGTGTCCAGGCTGCTGGAGGAGGGTGAGGTGGTCAAGCTGTCAGAGTCCCTGTCGTAGGTCAGCTGCTCCCGCAGAGCCGAGGCCAGAGAGTCCACCGGACACACTGCCGGCTTCTTCTGCACACCGGAGTACAGGAAGGGGCCGGCGTCCCCAGAGGGAGGCCCGTCTATACACAGACACTCTGGGGGAGGGGTAGAGGATAGGGGGAAGGATAAGAGTAAACATGCAATAAAATGTCAAAAGAACAATGTAAAATGTAACGCAAGCCTCTCATGTTAGATTTGCTTACGAATAGGGTTAGACTTTTATTAAATATCAGATATCGGCCAGTCATGTCGTCCACTGACAATAGTAATTGTACGTAATTTCATTACAATTAGTTTCAATGGTGAGTTTTAGTGTCCCATGATCTAAATGCTGTTTCAGAGGCTTTCCCACCCTGTAAAGAATAACATTCTGAGGGAAACGCTGAAATTATTTGGCATGGTGAAATACAAATGGTGAAAGCACACACTGAAAACGGTTCAATCTTATGCTTAGTGAAACATTTATTAGAGCTGCAAACATCTACTTGTTTTTGTATCTTTGCTGCGAGTACTGCTAAATATCCATGGACATAAAAACTGATGCAATTTGTCTCCTCGTCTTTTTTTCATAAAGTAGTATCACTTTACAGTAAATAGAGCAGAAAGGGCAGTGATGAGGTAGATCATGCAGAAAATAGTAGAACACAACTTGGCTGGCAAATCCATTTGGAAGTATGCCAGTGTATTTCGTACCCTCTAATCCAGGCTTCTTAGACTCCTCGATTCTGATCAGCTTCTTCTTCACCTTCCGGGTTGAGTTGACCAATTTATGGAGTCTCCTGAATGTCACAGATTCCTCCTGTTCGTTGTCTGACAGGTCACAAGGCTGATAAGAGAGAGGGAGGTAAGAGAGAGGTCATTTGATCACAGAGCCATGTAATTATAATTCAATACTATGATACTACAGCAATATTCACAACCAATTGTTAGCAGTTGTAAACCCTTATAATTTAAAATGACTTGCATACTTGGATGTATGTCTGCTCACAAATTTCAAAGCATGTTTTAATAATATTTCTCCTCTGTTTCTAACTCATTGTCTCACCACTTTATGCAATTAGAAAGGTATCCTGTGTACATGCTGTAGAAGCTGCAACGGAAACCACATGCTTGATATAAATATGAAATTGAAAACCACAGTGATGACTTTGCAGGCCACGCAAAGACCGGTCCCACGTCCTCTGCATGACTGTCACACTTAAACGAACTAGAAGGGGCTTTTCATGTGGGAAAACAAAAGGCTTGTGACTTGGAAATCACCTTAACCCATCCACCCAAATTAAACAGAGAGCTTTCAGTAACTTTAGACAATGAATATTCCCAGGTAGTGAAGAGTCGTACTGTGAAATTAGCTCATTGACACCGTCAGTGGTACATTGAAAGTTTCATATATATGTTGAATTCGAAAGCCCACATGCATACAGTGAGTTTTCATGTGTTGACCAAAGCACAAGCCCAGAATACATGTGAAAGGACAAAGTGATAGCTGGTTATCAGTTGTAAAAATAGAATACAATTCTAAATTAGATGGAGATGGTTTTAAAATTTCAGACAGAGTAATAATAATAATAATAATGGATTGGATTTATATAGCGCCTTTCCATCACAGTGTGATGCTCAAAGCGTTTACAGAAACCATTATTCATTCATACACATTCACACCGGTGGTGGTAAGCATCAGACTCACACACACATACACATCACACAAGAGACAGAAAGAGAAGGGAGAACACACACAGAGAGGAGAAATAGTGAGGCCATCCAGACAAATCTGAAAAATGTGCCCTGAACCTGAGCCCCTTAATCACCCCACCCATGCATAAAAGAGCTGTGGCCTGCATAACAGGGCTCTGTGCTGAATCCACCCGCTCACTACAGCACAATAGGGGGTTAGCGCTTTGACAGCAATGAATAGAAGTCCGCCCAGTGCCCTGCAGTAGGGAGAGGGCCCTGGGCTGCAGGGCTTTAGAGGGGCCCCGGTTCACAGCCAGGACAGGGACAGAGGGAAAGAGAGAGGCGCTGTCAACAGCTCAGCAGCCATGGCACTGCTAAATCAGTGGCCCTCATGCACAACACTCTGCCTGAAGTAGTGATACAGCATAAAAAACAACTAATATGCTCTCAAACAGGGAGTTTAGAGACTTACGTTGCAGTTGAACGACTCATTTGTGGCAGGGCTGGAGGCATCGGTCCAGTCTGTGGGATCGGACCTGCAGGTCTGTCTGTTCTGGATCTCAAACTCCTTCAGCTGCAAAGGGAACGGAGGGTAAAACAAGAGACCGTATGAGCATCTCAGCACAGTGGAGTACACTGTCTGTACTCTACCAGCTGATGTGCTATTCATAATGAAAGAAATTATGAAAAATGCACTCTTCTCTCCATGCAAATAAAAATGAGTGAAAACTCGTTCATTTCAAGATTTATAGACTGATAATTTGCACCTTTTTAGTGTGCATTGTTTTTTTACCTTTAGATTTGACCTATATATATTGCTGCTAACAGATGAAAACCTTTTGCAGTCGCTCCAAAAAGTCTGCTTCTCAGGATTTCAGTGAAATTTAGAAATGTCTTCTTTTTCTCTTCAATTTTTTCTCTCTCTTATTTTCTGATTGAAAACCATGCATTTTTTAACTAAACAATTGGTTTTGAACAATGTTTCAAGGACCCTAGTTTGAGGAAACATCAATTCAAGTGAAAATAAGAACCGGAAATCTTGGACCAGCTACACGTTAGATCAGTGGTAATGACGTGGCTACCTGCGGGTCAGTTAGTTTGTCAGTGAGCAACATTCCCTTTACTGGGCAGGACCCTCAAAGGTCGAGCAGAAAGAGAAAAACACAAAAACCGGAACTTTCACATGACAGCAGCAGTACGTGGAGAGGAGGATTCTGGGATGTGTGACATCATACCCGTGCCAGGGCTTCCTCTACAGAGATCATATTCTCCTTCACCATCATCATCAGCTGGATACGCTCTTCATCACTCATGGTAATCTCACTGGCCACAAAACCAACATCATCACCTGTTAGGAAAGAAATTGAAAAATTTAAATGCACACCGTAATTGGCAAGGTGCCAACTGGCGGGACTAAACACAACAAAGTGTTGGATTCAGTCTGGTGGCTTTGCTTTCAAAATGCTTTTTTACATTTTAAATAAAATAAAATAAAGAAAGACATTTAAAAAAAAGTTAAAATATGTTGAGGAGTAATCCTTCTGTAGATATGTTGTTCATGATGCATTCTTTGTGCACTGAAGTGTTTTGTGCCTCTTCGACTCAACATACCTTTTAAAGTCTGCCGCATCACTCCTTTCTGTGGCTTTCGGAAATTCTGCCAAAAAGACTTGTTTTTTCTCTTTCCATCCCATTTTCCTATACAAATATTGAATTGAATTTAGTGCAGAATAAAAATGAAATGCTTAACACCCCGGCCACAAAATTACACACAATTAAAAATATCAAAATCACAAGTAAACAAATACCTATATGTTTCCCCACCCAGAGTTATTCTCAAAATACAGAATACAAAAAAATCTGCAGTGCTGAGTAACATCAACTAAATTACATGAGTCTATATTTAATATTTCTGAGTATTTCACAAAACAGTTACAGTAACATCGAACAACCACCAATATAAACCAAAAAATTACCTTTTCAAAGTAGCATTACTTTAGGTTTTATTTTCTTTAAAAGAGCTTATTTTCATATAATGTCATAAAATTTTCATATAATAAAATAATCAGTCTGATTCTACTTACTATAAAGTAAGTATATAAATATATATATATATATAAAGTATAAACTATGAGTTTAGATCATAAAGATTTATATAAAACTTTAACTTACCCCCTGATCCATCATCAGAGCTGGACTTGTGCACAGGGAACCTAAAAATCAAACATACTATTTACTCCATTTGAACTGTAAATAAAAATAAAAAAACTAATAAAAAACAGAACTCAAATGGAAAACATGTCCTGGTCAATACAGTACCTGTTTTCCAATGCTATTTTCTTCATTTTTCCTGCTATCCCACCATCTCCCTTAACATGTCCCTCTATCTTCCCTTCTTCCACCAGATACAATAAAATAAGAAAAAATCACAAAAGTACACTGTCCCTCATGACTCTAACTTCATAGTAAAGGCAAATCAAAGTATTCAAAACAGATGAAAAAGACTCGCTGCTCTTGGCTGATGAACAGAGGTCAGTGCACTTCGGCCATCGCTGGAACAATAGAGCCTTTTCACGTCCAGCCGGGGTTTTACAGCAAAACTAGCGCTAACGTGGCCCCTGCATTCCCTGCACACTTTCACTCTCTTTCTTTCACTCTCTTTCTTTCTCCCTGTCTCTCTTTTTCCATGGGCTTTGTTTGTGTGTGTGTGTTTGCCTGTCTCTCTCTGTCTCTCTCATCAGCTGACACTTGTTGCTACAGTTAGACAGATATATTGGCTTGCCGATGCAGTATATCAGGCCGATATTGGCCTTTTGTTAAAATATCAGATATCAGCCAGTCATGTCCTCCACTGCCAATATGATGGAGGTTCCTTCCTGACCACAGCTACATACAAAGTCTGTAAAGCCTACAATGACATTTTATTTTTGTGCATGTTTTATTTATTCATTTAAAAGTTCAATTATGTTTTTTTGTAATTAATTCTTCATTTAAAGGTATTAATCTATCCAAGAGTTTCCCTACCATTGAATGTGTGTGGTGGGTCATCCTGCTTTAAGAGCTGCTAACCCTAAAATAATTTCATTAGTCTGGGTTTCAATGGAAAGTTTTTGTGTCCCATGATGGTCTAAATGTTGTTTCAAAGGCTTTTCCACCCTGACAAGAATAAAATTCAGGTGGAAACACTGAATACTTGTGCACAAAAGTGGCAACTTAAGTCTAAAGGTATCGGTATCGACCTTCAAAAACCCATATCGGTTGAATCTTGCTTACAATCACTATGCAACAGGTGAAAGCACACAATGAAAACAGTTCATTCTTATGTTCGGTCAAGCATTTATAAGAGCCAGCACAATACCTGATATTCTGACTCTAGATCAAATTCAGGGTTGTGGTATGCGACGCCCCTGTTGCATATTTTACAGTACAAATTCTGGGGGAGACAATGAATACTTGTAATATTTTGGCATGAAAATGGTCAAGTCAAGTCAAATTGATTTGTATAGCCCTTTATCACAGTTACAGTCTCAAAGGGCTTCACACGGCCATACTTTCACACAATAAATAAAAAACGCCTTCCCAACATATTGAATATCAGCACAAAATATCGGTATCGGCCTCCAGAAATCGATATTGGTGAAACCAGTACTTGTTGTTGATGTTGGCAGCGATCAGCCCTCACTGGCCTCATTCTGCATTTATCCCAGTAGGGGGCAATCTAAAGTGCCAGGGAATCCTGTTCACATACACAAGTTATAAAGGGAGATTTGGCTGTTCTTTTGAAAGTGCGAGAATTATATTTTTTTGAATACATTAGGCGTGTTTATAATGACAAATCCTTACAAATATGGATGTCGAACAAATGACAGTGTGCTGTCTCTTTAACAAGTCTAATCAAATCAATATGTTGGTATGCCATTAGTCATAACCCCAATTCCCTCTTTCTCTTACTCCGCTTTCCAATGACAAAAAATATGACTAATCTTTGGAATCCAAAAGACACAATAGGGGGAAGGAAGGAAGTCTGGAGGTTACAGGGAAATGCTTCATAAAAGTGACGGGAGGGCACCAGGAAGCAGGGGAAGCCACGTGTCCACATGCTGACATGGAGATACAAAATGGAAGTGTAATCTCAGTTCTGCTTCCAAACGAGATACTACTGATTTTAAATAATAAATATGATGCATGACAAAACATTAGGGACTATTACATTAGAGACTAGTGTTTAAAACCGCGACGCCTCTGGAATCTCTGGTATTTTTGTGTCCTGCCAGAAGCTTCTCTCCTGCGTCTCCCCTGCTCAGTGCAACTCGGAGCCTTCCTACTGTCTGAATAAAGACAAAAATACTAAAGGTAGTGGACTCAATGATCTCTGTGTGAAGCTGTTACGGTGATGTCTTACCTTCTCTCGGTCTCTGGAGTGGACGTGGTGCTACTGAGTCCGAGGGATTCCTGAGGAGATCAAACCAGTCAGGCAGCCGTACAGAAGCACGTCTCCAATTTACTGAACTGTTTTTGGAGGTTTGCATCTCAAAATGTGAAGAGTTTCGTTCCTAAATTAGATACCCACTACTTATTTATAGCAAAAAATTTAATCAAATTATGGTGCTTTGTTAAAGGACAGCAGGCAAATTATTTAGTTGATAAACTAAACTTGATAAACTGGCTTATATAGAGTGAATCATCTTTATTTTAGAGATAATGAAAGATGAATTTCAGGTAATGATTTTGTTCCAAAATTGAACAGAATTCTTCATTTGTATCTCACTGGCAACAAAATCCCACACGTCACATTTCACCATCTTTTAGGATATATTTCCTAACATTTGAGGAAAGGGCATCTCTCTCTACCACAGTCAGTGAAATGTGACTTTGCAGTCTGGTATTTTAGTGTTCCTTGAGATAATCATGACAAGGCAATTCCACTGCCTCTTATCGGCCTGTCTGGTGCCACAGAGAGGAGGAAGCAGCTTCTCCTGGGGTCTGACACAGGCAGAGCTGGGATACTCACCTGGATCTGAGAGCGGAGCTGCAGTGATGTGGCCACTGAGTCAACCTTTCCCTGAAACACACAGGCAGGGGAAGTGGAGGAGTAAATTATAGTGTCATCATAGCACAGAAATAGAAATAATATTCAGTTGACTGAGCTGGCTAACCCACGCTGCAGAATAACACCGGTGAACCGTATGCGTCACCGTTTACGATTTAAGCAATGGCCACAGTACTAACACAGGTGTTCGAACACAATTGAATCTCATGAATCTCAATATATCTAGAGCTAATTAGATTCAGTGATGAATCGATTTAGAACAAGCATACAAATTTTACTTATTTTTGTATTCGTTTATTTGACAGGGACCAGAATGAAAAGACTTAACACCTGCGATTTAACTCTCAGCTGAACACGATACTGTATACAATGTTATTTACCATCTCTGCATCTTGTACTACTTTGCGTTTCCGTAGCTCCTCCATCCTTTCACACACGTCACTGAGGGAGGTGCCGTAATACTGAGAGTACTCCTGAGCCAGGTCATCAATATTCCCCACCGAGCCATCCTGGAAGAGATAAGGAGGGATTCAAACAAGCGTATATAAGATCCAAAAGGAAAAACGACACCCCGCGGAGGCTGAACAAGATCCCAAACAGCAGGCAAACACAGTAGACACTGACCATTGTCACGATAAGCCTTTGTTTTACACAGTCATCTGCAACACCAGAGCAGCCAGGAAACACTGAGATAAAGAGGCAGGATAGTCTTCCAGCTGTGATATTGCTACTGTCCCTCTTCACCAGCTTGTCGTCTTCCTGCCCAGCGACCCTTCCCACCTCCTCAGGCCCACTCAGCTGTGACCCCCTGGCCAGAGGAAGGGCCGTGTGACGCAGCTACGACTCTCGCTCTGCTCTTACAGTCACCAGGAGTCGACTTGAGAGGCCACGGTTCAGTCTACCGTAAATCACAAGAAGCAGAGTCACTCGGTCAGATGCGTCTTTGTCCTGACACAGAGCAAAAATCTCTTGTAACCCCTCTTAGTTTCCTACAATTGTGCTACCTGAAGTTATGAGCCCCTTGCCATGTGGGAAGAAGACAAATAAGCGATATATAATTTCAGGATATCGTCGCTGATTTTTATGACCTAGTGACCTTTGAGACCAAAATACACAAAGATCCAGGCCTGGACAAAACGGTGGTAGAATATTTTTGGAACACGTGAAAAATGTGAGTGTGCTTATTTTGCAAGAGATTTGTCCATGTTTGAGGCTGTTTAAGTGTCTCAAGCTCACATAAATAAATATTTAAACAACTATAAAGGTGTGTAAATTTTGTTGATGGGAAATGGAAACATAAATTCTGCTAAATAATCTCAAATAACCAATTTACATAATCCATAATAATTTTTTTGTTTTTTGAAGATACACATATTCCTGCACTTATCTGCATTAATGAACACTGCAATCATGCAGCTACTGCAGACCATTATGTGAACTTTTCATTAAGTCCTTCATGAATTATATACAACATATGATGAGTCTCTAGATTCAATTAGATTAGATGAAACTTGATTGAACCCTGTGGGGAAACTGCTACAGTGGAGAACGGGATATAGATAAGAGCAGAGCAAATACAGAGTACTGAAGATAATACAACAAATAATTACAGTACAAGAACATATTGTGGATAACACAACAAATACATAAACAAGGTGCCTTCTCATGCATTATCATGAGCTGAGCCTGGACAGACAAACACGAGCTGTCTTTTACCTAAGTGTGTCTGATCTTTCAATAATAGGCATCCAGCATGTCCATAAACTGTACCTCACATAATTATTATTATCATGCTTCCCTCATGCCATTCCCTGAAGGTATGCAAATGTGCCTGCTCAAAACAGTCCTCCGCTGTGAAACTTAATACTGTGGGTTCACTTGTCTCGTGGTATGATGGACTGTGACTGGCTCAACTGTCCAGAAAAGAGGGCCATTCATTTGGTAAATGACATGCCCCGGGGTCGAATATGGCCTGAAAATCTGGCTGCTTTTCATCCAGTGAAGAAATGAGGTTGAGGCTGACTGAGAAGTGCTGCACTGTGCCTGGCAGCAGCCACTCTTCTGCTTCAGACTGCCACTGATCCACATAAACAGTCTATTGTGATGCAGCCACGTGATATTGCATCGCCCTGAGTGCTTATTAGGCACGGTGCGTGTATACATCCCCGTTACACACAACAGTAAACAGGGCGTTACTGTATGGAGACGATAAGGTTTCCATTTTCATGCAGGAAATATTGTTTAAATGGGACTTTTGGGAAAACATTCCAGTGTGTTTCATAAGTTCTTCTATCGACAAATGAATGGTCTCCAAACCAAAACTGCAGCATGAGACATCAACCACAGAGGCTTGAAAAGGAGAGTGTGGTGTCACATTTCTTGGGAGTCAAGCATCTCAGAGGCAGACAAAAGATCCACGTGCCCCCAGGGCCCAGAGTGTCTAATGAGTGATTTTACAGTTCCTCTGCCTTGTCTTGTCCATTTAGGAAACCAGACCTGGGTCAGAAAGTATTAGCAAATCATTTGTAGAGTGACCAAGATAGTTTTTGCTTCATAGGTCGATACAAAGAGCGTCAAAAAGTTTAGACGATCCAATTTAGCATACTTTTCTATGATTGACAACTTATCTGATACTAAATGTCCTGATGGGGTAAACTCCACCCATCTGGTGCTCCAAGTAGATTAAAACAAACACTGAGAAATATTTGCAAATGGAATTTGACCCAGGTCTGTTAGGAAATATATTATGGAGAATACAACATCTGGCCTGATGTAGCAGAGCTGCGATTACTCCGGACAGGGCTTACTCTATAACACCGATCAACTGAAATGTCTGTATGCTTATATTCTCTGTAATGCACTTAAAGATGTCTCCCAAATAATTGAATAATAATAATAATGTCTGCTAAAGCCTTGTCATTCATCTGGCGATCACCCAACAACCTCATAAGACTTCAGTTCAGCAGAGTAAGACACATGTTGACAACATCACTGGCAGTGCCATGAATGACTCCTGTAGCGGGCTTTAAACAGACTATTGACTGGTGTTTCAAAAGATCATGTGAGAACAAGCACTGACTTGGTTCAACCGTTTCTATTGAACCGAATCTCTTCATCAACCCACACAAAAGACAGCAATTAAACACTGCAGTGAAAGCTTAAAACACACAATATAGATTATCATTTGACACAAGGCTATATAAATTAAAATGTCTCCCAGTGAATCTACATAAAACGACCAGCCATAACAGTTGGTCCACATTCCCGTGCAACATAAAAATACACTCACCACAAACAGGCATCTGGCTGCCAACAGTAGCTACTCAGCCCCGGCTGCTCTTCAGTTCCACTGCACTGCTGGACGTGAAAAGCTCCGTTTTGAAACTTCACTCAGTTCAGCGAATGGAGGACAATACATCCTGAAGTCAAGGGGAGGGGTGTCCGGCACGCATAAATCAGAGGGAGTCTGTCGAGGTGGTG
>OMLI01088149.1:0-25106 GCA_900302605.1 Rondeletia loricata | reverse complement strand
AGGTAAGACAGGGACAGGGTGAGCGTTTTGCAGCGTTTAGCAAGCGGAAGCGGAAGCGGAAACAGTCAGTTGATAGGGTCATTCATCATACTAAGTAGTATCAGACTGATGTGAGTTATATGAAGATAGTATTTTAAGGAGGGAAAAAAGCATATTAAATGCTTTCCTCAAAATATAACAGATTTTTGTTTATATTGGTGCTTTGCTTTATGATCACTGACTGGAAGTCAGACCATTTTATTAGCACTACATAACAGATTCTACCTAATAAGGTCATCATGGTCACTGCATAGACACACTGGGGCAGACGCAAAAAAGTATAGGGCACTTCTGGGGAGGGAAATGTTGGGTCTGGGAACGTGCTCTACTTGGGAAGTATTTTCACAATAGTTATTTCTGATTCGTTTTGAGAAAGTGATGGTGTTTTCTCACTGTTGCCCCAATAAAAGATAGCTTAAAAAATAAACTTGTACTCCTCAAGCAGGCCTTTGCACTATAGCTTATGTACCATTTGCATAGATATGATTGTTTTGTTTTGTCTGTCTTTTTCTACACATCAATATGAAGCGGTTAGAGCAAGAGTTGCAGAGAAGAGTTTGCATTTTTTTCCTTTGCATTAAAGAGCACTTAGATTGTGGAAGGCACCATAGGTGTGATAATAACCTCTCTAACCACAAGACCAAAATGAAAACATTAAGTTTAGGGGGTCAGTCCCCAAACCTTTCACTACTGCTCTTTTCCTCCTCTCCCTCACTTCCACTCCTACCAGCAAGTAACTTGAAAGAGATGAGGTGATGAAGGGAGGAGAGGAAAAGAGAGGAGGGAGAAATTGGGACTACTGCTGTACCATAGTATTATATGGGTCATTAATGAGACATCAATTAATGATGAGCTAATGCCAAAGCTCTCCTCCAAAGTGAGATTTTATTCAGTAATCAGTCATTGTCAATTGTCATCAATTTGAAATATTGAATCATTTTTAAAGTTGTGTTTTTCTCCCCATTAATTCTCTAATCATTTCACATCTGAGAGCCGTTTGATTGGTCTATGATGGGTGTGTATCTGAAAGTCATGCAGTTTACTTTCTGGTGAACTTGCACTTGAGACTTCAGATGTTTTAAACTTCTTCTCTCATTTCCATTGTTGGGACTGCAGCCAACATGATTGAATGACAATTGTTTTGTAGGTCACGTCACAGAGGAAACAAAGAGGTAGTAGACTAGGAAAGGAGTAGGGATTTATGGAGTTTTAGGATGCACCCAGGAAGTTCCCTTTGAAATGATTGTTATTTTACCCCTTGCTCCACCTCGTTTTCCCCTCTCATGAACATGCTCATATTGAATAGTTTCTTTTGTTCTCAAACTGGCACCTTGGGTCTGAGCAACTAAAAGGCAGGGTCAGGAGTCCAATTCACACTAATGCAACCCATGTGGCCACCCCACTTACAGGGGCATTGATATGAATTTAACTGTGAAGCCAATGACACATTTTCCCTCTCTTTCAGAAAACCACGGCCTGTATCTCAGCTGGTCGCACAGCAAGTAAATCAGCAGTTTGCACCACCCACACAACCCAAAAAGGAGAAGAAAGAAAAATCAGAGAAAGAGAAGAGTGATAAAGAACCAACACTTAAAAAGACCAGCCATAAAAAGATGAGGTAATGAATTCATGTTTTCAAAGGGAATATTGGAATAGTCATGCTCAGAATATTCAATGGTCTTTGATCTCATTGCCATGTTTTGCCACCACATAATCATTCTGTATTCTCCAAGCAATTTTCAAAGCCCGCTTCTGTTTGTTCATCTCTTCACTAGGCCCAGGTTAAAAAACGTAGACAGGAGCAGTGCCCAGCATCTAGAGGTCACTGTTGGGGACTTGACTGTAATAATCACAGACTTTAAGGAGAAAGCCAAGCCCACGTCCACTTCAACAAGCGCTGCCTCGCCGGACCAACACAGTCAAAGTGGCTCCAGCTCTGACAACACTGAACGAGGGGTCTCCAGATGCTCTTCGCCCCGCGGGGAAGGCCCATCAGTCAATGGAGAGACTCACTAGCCTCCACGCTCCCACTTTGCGGAACCACATCCTTCTGCACATCCCCAACATCCTCAACAAGAGATTAATTTCAACATGCACATGGTTTATTAATTTCAACATGCACATGGTTTTTTTTGTAAAACATATGCCAATATAATAACTTTCACTTCCTTTTGGGGTTGTGTTTTTCACTGCCTTCACATGATGAGCAAGAATTCAGGAGTCGGGACTGTTGAGAGAACGCTCGCAGAACTGTTGCAGCAAGATCTGTAATGATGAACTGAAAAAGTCACAGCAGCAATGAATCCTGGATGTACAGTGGAACCGTGCCATGTGTTGTGGTGGCATGTGTTACAACACTTCAGTGTTATGTTGGCATTACACTGACTCATAGTTGTTGGTTTCGATTGTTCCCAATATGGACTTTTGAGAGTATTGGCTGCAGAGAATTAATTAATATGCATTATGAAAGAAAATGTGAAGCAGTCATCTCAGAATTGTAGTTTACCCTTGAATTTTTTTGCACTTGCTGGCATCTTATGTTCATGAAAACATGGTTTTTAGCATTATTTCCAGTTTTGCCATCCTTTTAGTGAATCATATCACTGTTGGTTACAGGCCATATCCAGCTCTTTTGTTTTATGCCATTGGATGCAATAATTGTGTTACTGTCTTAACATTTGAGTAAGATCATTGAACAATTATTGTAAGTATGCTTCTCCTTCACTTTGTAGAGTTAAGCATGATTTGGTCAATAGTGGTTTATATTGTAAGATAATGTGAAATAAAACAGAAATGGTAGATGCACAGATATGATTTCATCTTCCATTTTTTTTATATAAATGAGAATAGTTTGTAAGACACTGTTGGTATTTCTTGAAAGCTATGTTTTATTATGATTGTTTTTCCCAAAGTTGTGCTACATTATCTCCATAGTTGATGGATTGCCTTGTGTTTTAAAATTTGTTGAATGTCAATTATTTTCACATCATGTCTGACATCCATAAAGGCACAAAAGGCATCTAAGGTAGACTTGTTTGTTACACGGTGTTGGAATGGCACCGAGGGCGTCACATGCCAATTCACGTCAGTCACTGAGTAGCAGACACTTCACTGTACCTGTGCGTTATCACTTTATCACGGTTTGTTGCACTTGAGAAAAATAATTTTCTGCAAATCATGTCTTATTTTATTGAGAGTAGTTTCTACTCAAAAGGAAGTAAAAGTAAAATGTTCACTAATACAGTTTTCAATCTTCACACCAGACGGGTGTGAGAATACAAAGGATAAAAGTTACATAAAATAAATTACAGATGGGGACAGTAAGGAAAGCTTTTGAGTCCTTGCCTCCATGGATAATGACAAAATAGTATTGAGATCTAGCTTGAAAACATTAGGCTAAAGTTTGGTTGACACTCAGACCATTTCATTTTATGTATATGACATATACTATGGATAATAAGTAATTTGGGATCTGCTTTTCCTTGCTTAAAGTACAAAAACACGATGTTCTTCCTGATACAGGGAAATATTGCATTTCATCATTACAAAACTGCAAATCATTCCAAAAGACACTAACACTGGGCTATTGCCAAAAGAAGGTGAGATCATGTTTCTGTCTCAGTAAGCATCCACACTGTTCCAGTTCACTATCTAAAGTGATGTTTCACTGGTGACTGCTGCAGGAATAGATGTTTCATGGCATCATTATCTAATGTATTTGTTATTACACTTTGAGTTTCTAACAGAATGGAAGAGCTGAAAAACATGTTCCTATGTACTGACTTGATCAAATGACACGTGCACCAGAGGTGGGTGGGGCTGAAGACTGTAAACACCAACTGTGCTGTTCAGTTTACCTTCTGACTTATTTCGGCCTCGACTTATCAGATTAGCTTGTCAGGTCAACAAAATGTTTCGGTAGCTCCTAAAACTCCTAGCACAAAATGCGATGCTATCTCCATGCACTTCTCCTGTGCATGATCTTCGCCTTCTTGTCACTGCTGTATGTATTCAGTCAACTAGCCTCCACCTTGGAGGACCGGGACGAATGGACCCTGAAAGCACAGCGGATCCCCGACAGGAGCAGTCATGACACCGGGCACGCTGTCAGGAAAGGCCCAGGACCGGCAGGCCTTCAAGAAGGGCTCGACAGGTAGCTAGCTAGCTAGCTAAGCTTAGCTACGCCATCTGCAATGTTGTGATTTCAGTGACTGATTAGTGATTACAACATTACTAACCATTAGCTACACTTGCTGTTGCTGTTAGGTTTAGCGTGAGTTAGACTACCTACCGTTGTAACTTAGTTAGCTACGTTAGCTAACCTACAGCTAACGTTAACAGTGAGTCATTCAAATCAGCAACTCTACGAATTAGCCACCGAGCTAATACTAACTTAACTAACGTTAAAACATTGTTTGTCAGCTTTTTCGTTATCTTTGTACAATAAGATTGTAAGATTAACTTAACGTATCTAAATCTGTTACTAACGTTACTTGCTAGCTAGCTAATTGGTTAAATTGACTAATTCCATGCCTGATTAGCCTTTTGGTTTGGTTGATTTAAAGTAACACCACCTGTCTGCTAACTGCTAGGAGGCAGTTCAACACATCTTTAATCTCAAAGCATACTTTCTGATGCATGACTAACATGTTGTCCTAGAGATTAAGGATCCAAAAGATCATGTTTTCATTCTGTCAGGTGTATGTCACTGTCAGTATCTTACTGGAGTCCATATTGGAGACTGCCTGCTGATGTTTGTGGAGTGAACTGCTTATTGGAATCATCTCTTAGGTATGATTGATTTTGCGCATCCCTATAAAAAAGATTCCAGTGGACTTTAATAATCGTGTAACAATCAGTAGATTTCACCTTACAACTTTCACCTACTTGCCATGTCCACAGTCCAGAGCATAGTCCTACTGCTGTCTTCCTACCAAGTGTACCTTGTAAGTTAATCTCCTACTTCTGAGTTCAGAAGTCAGAAGTCCTGCAGTCAAGTGCTTTTAGTGGCTGTTGATTTATTTTAGAAATCAAAGGGCACAGAGATACTGTACTTTGTACTGCAGTGGCAGAGCGATGAGGAGAAAATGTGCATCAGGAATGTAATTGATGGTTAATAAAAAAAAGTATACATACAACAGTACTAATTATCTACATAGAATACATCACTTTTATCATCAATTGTTGGTATGGCATCCACCATTTCCCCCTCAAGACACACCACCTTAAACGTCACATGTTGGCAACTGGGGTATCATAGAAACTTCTGACTCTTCCAGTCATATTTACTACTTTGTTGGGTTGTTCATGTGCACTCAAGTCATAATTACTATATTTCTGACAGCATATGAAGACAGCATATAACCTGTGCTAACCTGTACTTAAAACTACTTTTGTTGCAGAGACCATTGTGCTATTATTTCCGGCCAAAACCACTTAAATGTGTGACAAGTTGTATTTAGGACCTCTAAACTTGAAAGTAGGCGCTTACACGGAGCACTTGGAGGCAGCATAAAGCAAAACTCATAGTGCTACATTCTTTCATTAAGCCTGATGACAGTTCCAACCCAGTAGTACCAGTCAACTGAGCCTGCTGATATCTTCTATCATTACTCTCTCTGATATCTTTCATCACTTCTCTCCTTCTCTTGTCACTGTTGCCACGCTGTCATGAGAATCTAAGCTTTAATTACTGAATGAGTCAGTTAACTTTGTTTTGTCCCGGCTCTTAGGGAGAGGTCAGGCTCTGCAGTCAAGGAGAGTAGCGATGAGAGGATTCACCTGGCTGTGGTGGCCTGTGGCCCCAGGCTAGAGGAGACTCTCACCATGCTGAAGTCTGCTGTTCTCTTCAGCAAAAAGCCTCTGCACTTCCACATCTTTGCTGAGGATCATCTGCATGACAGCTTCAGAGATGCTGTAAGTGTCCTCCAGTTGTCCTCCCCAATGAAATTGGATCGGTTTGCATCCATGCGCTTGCATATTTGTTAGTCACACACAATATCTCAGAAAGTACTGGCATGACCTTGATGACACCTGTGTAAATTATGTGTCTTGCCATTGAGATCCGACATATACAGAATCACATTGATTGGCCTCAGAGGGCGTATCTCTAGGCTTGTTTTTGAGATTTATTTTTGCATACATGCAGAAGACCCATAAGCTCTTACCATTAGATTTTCTATGAATAAAGGCATCTTTCTCCCACATAATTGTTGTCAATATTTGGATCGTTCATTGAGGAGAACAGGTTTTTCTATAGCCTCCTTGCAGCGTATTAGTCTCTATAGCTTGCATGTTGAGGATATTGGTGAGCTACAATCTATCCGTGTCCTCGTCTTTTCTTTAAGCTGGACTCCTGGCCCAGTACGGTCCAGCCCAGATTTAACTTCACCACCTACCCCATCACCTTTCCCAGTGAGAATGCCAAGGAGTGGAAGAAGCTCTTCAAACCTTGTGCATCTCAGAGGCTCTTCCTACCAGTAGGTCTAGGGTCATCCTCCATGCATATTACTGTGGGCAATCACACATTTTATAAATTTGCTCATAAGGACTATGCGGTCTCTGATTTCCAGCTGATCCTGAAGGACGTGGACTCTTTGCTCTATGTGGACACGGACATCCTTTTTCTGCAGCCCGTGGAGGAGATCTGGGCCTTCCTTTCTCAGTTCAATTCCAGCCACTTAGCCGCCATGGCTCCGGAGCACGAGGAGCCACGCATCGCCTGGTACAACCGTTTTGCCCGGCATCCTTATTATGGCAAGACAGGCATCAACTCAGGGGTCATGCTCATGAACATGACACGCTTCAGGGAGAAACATTTTAAGGTAATGGGTAGGTCGTTTTGTTGTGGGAAGCTTTTGTAGTTATTTATGTCAACCACTATCAGCTATTGTTATGTGCCAGAAGTTTGTATGTCATCATGTCACATGATGTAGGCAAAGTGGTTAAAATGAAGGCCAGTGTTTCTTGACTCCCATGATGACATTTAATGCTTTCTGAATAAGTACTCTGCTGTAAAGGATTCCTACGCTGGTCTGGAAAGTCTGAAACAGAATAGAAAATGTATTTGATTATCCTCAGGTATTCAGAAGTTTGTAGTATTGTACAAAAACTCTTAAATTATGGAAAAGGTATGGCTCAGTCCTGATATGACTACACATTTTATGTGGTAGGCCCACTGTCATTTGTTGTGAAGAATAATCCTCAGCTATGGAGTGATATGGCCTGGATGATGTCTTATTATACAGTCATATTGAACACCAACCAAATCTTTACATCCAGTCATGATGTAGACTGGAAAAATTTTAACATTCTGAAATGGGAAATGTGTAGGAACCCTGAGGGGTCTCCAGAGTAGCTGTACCACCAATATTGACCAGTTGAGGTCACTGTTGTAATTCCTTTCGAAATACTGAGAATGAGCATCCTTGTTTGACGGACAAAACAGTTGTGTTGGGTTGATCTACAGTGTTGACAAAGGGATTTGTTTCCTAGGATTGCTGGTTTCTGGTTTAATTAAAGCAAAATGATTTGAATGCTGTCTGATAACTGAGTATTTCTTGTCTTTCCAGAATGACATGACAATAGTTCCACTACGATGGGAGGAAATGCTGATGCCTCTTCTCCAGAAGTATAAACTCAACATCACCTGGGGTGACCAGGACCTGCTCAATATCATATTTCACCATAACCCAGGTTTGTATTACCCTGTTTCATTTTGAGTGATGGATGCTACGCTAGTTCAGGGCATGAGGTTTGACTCAACAGCCCTCTTTGACTCGTGTCAGGACCTTGTTTTGTACATTTACAAGTCAAATTGGTGTTTGTTTTTTTCCGGTTTATAGTGGTTTTCATTGAATAGATTCAGTCACCTATTGATGTTTCATTTATAAGCTTAAACACCCACCCATCTCTGTCTCTGTCCTACAGAAAGCCTATATGTGTTCCCCTGCCAGTGGAACTACCGTCCAGACCACTGTATCTACGGCAGCAACTGTCAACAGGCTGAACAAGAAGGTGTCTTCATTCTCCATGGTAACAGGGGTGTTTACCATGACGACAAGCAGCCAGCGTTCCGAGCTGTCTACGAGGCCATCCAAAAGGTAAGGACACCCTCGACTGACCAGAAACCTGTGGTTTCTCTGCCCCTATGTGTTTCTGCTGTAAAAGAAAAACGAAAATATCCAAAAAATGTCATGCATACTGTTGAACATCTTTTCTTTTCTTTTTTTCTTCTTTTATTTAAGTGTCATTCTTACATTCAAGCCCAGCCCATATGGGCTTATAAGACACTTTCCAACTATTCCTTTTTTCTTTCAATAAACAAGGGTCTTGCCTTGTAAGCGGTTTCTGAATGGAATCAAATAAATGTTTTCTTGCAATGTTTGCTGTAAAAAGAGAGAGATTCAGTCCACACCAAACACAGCCCACTAGAGAACATCATTTAAGCCTCTGTAACAGCCAGGGGGAACCGTGAAGTCATATGTTTGAAGGCTTTGTTTGTTGTAGTGAGGAATAGGGCTGGGCGATAATTCAATATTATTGTTTATCGTCTTTCCGTGGAATCATATCGTGATGATATGGTGATTCTGGGATATCGTCACACACAATTCTGCTGTCTAAAGTGATAATAACAAGCAACATTTATTTAAAAACTCTGACAAGATGAGATATGAAACATTTCAAGGAATATTATTTGAAAATTTCAGTTTTGTTTGACATCACACCTAACATTGCCATTCGGTTCAATGGGATGAACATTCATTTGATTATTTAACGTGATTGTGCATACGTGAGCCATATCGTGATATATATCGATATTGAAAACCATATCGACCATATCGCCCGGCCCTAGTGAGGAATGATAATTTGTTTAGACCTATATCTTCTCTGTGCCTCTCTTTCTGTAGATGGCTGTTGTGTTGGCAAAGCTGTCTTTGGACAAACATTTACTCATTACATCATCAAAGGCCACTCCAGGCCACTGCTTTTCTATTATGGGTACTTCCGTCCGCCCAGCTGAAAATGCTAAATCAATAGCCCCTTAAACTTCTCCGTCATCCTGCCTTGGCTCTCCCAAAGCCGATTAACTGGTCCCGCCCTGCTCCGTCCAGCGTACTGACTGCTCCAAATTGTGCAATCTTTAGAGCTTAACTGTCCTCCACATAACTCCCATCCATCAACAGAGAGCTAGCATGTCACCTGGGGAGCGCTCTCACCGCTCCACTGGCGGCCCGCGTTCGATCTGCTCTTGCTGATTTCGGAGCACTGGTCAACATGCAGGCAGCAATCGGGGGAGGGAGGGAAGCTTCATTAGCTGATCTCCATCAATTTCCGCCACAGGGCCCAGCCCGGCCTCTATCAGTGTGGGCAATGTTCTCAGCCATTAAGTAAATGAGCAGGCTTCATTATGGGGCACTCGGCCCCCATGCCGCCATCCGTGTCTCCGACAGCACAAACACACAGGACACATACAACAACCAAGACGGCCCATACCACATTCCACTCTGTTTTAAAAGAGTGCTGTGGCTTGTGGTGGGTAAGCGTAATCTGTGCGCTGTACTAAGTAGATGAATATAGGGTACAGGGCTTTGTACTTTTTAGTCAAATTTACCCATTCATTAGCTCACTGGAATAGAGCCTGGTCTAACTTAAGAGAGGGTTTCATGCTTTTGTTGTAGGCTGTATTTGGTTGAAGCTTTTATCAGTGTTTCCTGCTGCTCCAGCTCCCCCAGCCCCCTCCCACTCGGGTCTCGCTCAGTCCTTTGAGGACAGCAGTCCCGACGCCTAGATCAGGCAATTCTGGAGGAAACTCTCATTTCCGTCCCACCAAGAGCTCCTTAGTCAGCTCGTCTCCCAAGGCAGGCAACCCCAGCCAGCGGAGGAGCTTGCAATAAAGGGCACTACCATTACCGAGCCAGGCCCACAGAAGAGTTGTAAAATTTTTAGTGCTGATGCTACGTTGAGACATCATGATGGCTATATGGACAACGCACCAGCAGCGTCCACATAAAAATCGATAGGAGGCTGTTAATGGTGCTTTATTGCCTGCTGTTGTGTATGAAAGATAATAAAGAAAGTGTGTTTGGAGTGACCTAATGCTTGCCCAAACTGGAGTCAAATGAGACATCATAAAATAGTTATCTCCGCTTATTTACTATGAAGGCAGTAAAAGTAGGGCGTACCTCAGAATGTAACAAAAACAAAAGAAGCCTGCTTCTTTATTCACGTACGTGAGGAAAGCCTTGGTTTGTAGCATTAACTAGCAATGGTGTTGGGAGTTTTATCCCTGCTATTTACTTGGTGACATTTACACAAAAGCGTACAACAATAAAGCGTATCTGGAATGCTACAGCTGTAGTTTTCAGTAATGCCGTCACGCCTTGCTAAGCCCGTTCTCCTATTGTTGTGGTAATTGATCATATTCATTATCCAAACACACTCCTGAATTGACAGATATGAATCAAATGTAGAATGATATTGTCTTGAACTAACAATGACAAATGTGGCACTTAATTCATGTCATTTCAATGCAATTCTTATCATCTCATCATGCCAGGACGCATTAAGCAACAGGTGTAGACACACACCATTAGATTTTAACCACATTGCTGTTGGGTCTTAAACCACCGTACTTTGAAGTGGTCGGGTTGTGATTGCAAATCTACATAGTTTGGGCACAATCCAGCCACAGTGTGTATATGAGCACTGTAAAGAGCAGGAGAAAGACACAACTTTTAGTAAATACAGCCACCAGAAAAGCATAACGGACATTTTCAAGCAAAGTCTGAATTGACAGTGATGTGATAAAGTCCGATCCTCATTATTAGATTGCCATTAAAATCGCTAGTGTAACCCCAGCCTGTTTGTTCTTTTCATCACAGTACCCGTTTGGTGAGAGCATGGTGAACTCACTGCTTCTGCCTCTGGAAGCAACGCTACAGGCCACCACACACACCTACTGTGGGAGGGCCAGCCACCTGTTTACCAAGAGGTTACAACAGAGTATCAAGTCTGTCCAACAGGATGCCACACAGAGACGATGATCCATATAACACACCATTACCATTCTGTCATTAATGACTAATGTCTCTCCAGAAATAGAGACTCGGATTTAAGACACTCCTGTAGGGACAACTAGCTGGGTGACAAACAACTTTCCTTAATGAAGATTCAGGCCTACACTGATCTATCATCTGTTTACAACTTAAAAATGAAGCAAGTTGGTACATATCCATCCAGTGAACACAAAATCAGGTCACAAATGCCCTCTCACCATAGGGGGGTAGAATGCACTGAATTCACTTTGCCCTGCAGAGATTTTGAACTTCATAGCTGACAACAAGGGTACTTATTCCTGACAATCGGGTCACATCGTTCTTTCTCTCCAGGAAGAACCGACAATCACTTGCTACATTTGTCTGAGGTCTTCAAGAAAGAGCAAGTACAGCAGGGTACTTAAATACACTGTTCATTTGAAAAGGGCGAGAATTTTATTAGATTTATATTAATAATTTTACATATAGGTTTCATGTCTTATTGTGTTTTCGTCACTGCAGTATGTCGTGGAAAAAGGCTACACTTGTTTTAAGGTACTTGGTAACTACGCAGGAATGCTATTCATATTTGTATTTAATATGACAAATGAAAGTGCTGATTGAAACTACTTTGAATTTAGAATCTGAAAATATCAGTATTTATTATTGGTGGGCATCTGCTGACAGGAAGCACTTTCGATGTCTATCAGAAGAATGTGTCATTACTATTATTTTCATAGTTTTGTATGACTGGAGTAACGGCCTACTATGAACAAACAGCGAGTGGACATTTTATGTGTAATGTAGTTGTCACAGGTTTTCAACCTTATTTCAACCTTATTTGCCAATATGAAAATGCTTTCTTATAACTGGAATACAGAGCAGTTATTTTCCAATCAATCCAGTTGGCATCATGAAGTCTTCTCCCAGTCAGGTTTATCTTACATACCTGATGTCAACAAAAATGTGCACTATTGATTTATGAAATCAAGGATTATAACATGATCTCAAAGTCATATCTGTTATTTAAATGTTTTATTGAAAAAATTGCATAAAAGTTGCAATGTATATCAAATGTATGGGAAATAAATATTTTGTAAACATTCTTAACTTATGTAACTAGTGTGGCTATTTCTCTTTGGACATTTAACATTTTAATGTGATTTAAACATTATTATGGTCTCAACATCTGTGAATAATGTGTGCTTGTGATAAGGTTTAAGATGGCATAGCTTTTTGAATGTGATACAGCTACATGTCGTATGGTTCTGGTGAGCCTTCTGTTGCTTTATAAGGAATTTGAGCTGAGATACTTGTTAAGAATTATTTTCTTGCTTAATTGAAACTCCTAAAAAGTCTAATTTGGTGATGGATGGTCTATGGTAAGATGTTTGGTTTCTTACATCTGATTTTGTTTTGTTATCAAGACTTGTACATAGAACATTGCAGCCACTGTGCTTAACCTGACCTATTGCAGGCTACTTGTTGCTCACTTCACACTAAGCATGAGCCATTTCCTAGAAGGCAGCAGCAAGCTGAAAATGAGAAGTCAATGTGTGTGAAGACTTGAGTTAGATGGCCAAAAAAGAGCTGATGTGCCGGGGCCAGTAGCCTCTGGGTCTTAGTTTCACAGGCAGATTGACAGATGTGCCTGTCATGGGAAGTGGACATGATGAATTTCAAATGTTCTCAATGCTAGGAAGCTGTTGTGTGCAGTGAGTGGAGGGAAAAACAGAATCGGTGTTTTAAAGAAGAATGATGCCTTCATGAGTTTTACAAGTTACCTCTCAAGCTGTAGTAGCATTTCAATGCAAAGCCATTATTAATGCAGTATCAAGCAACATTTTGGCTTGATGTGAAGCCAGTTGAAGCCCCGGACAACATAATAATTCCAAAGGATTTGCGTAATGGTTCATAAGTGGTTCAGTCTCATTGTAAGCTAATGAGCAAACTTTTTGTAATAGCACTTTAGGATTGAGGGTTTATTTCGTAGGAAAAGGCTATGGTTGCTATGGAAGAAGATAGACCTTTTTTGATAATGCCAAACCATGGGGCATGTTACTCCTATTCTGTGGTGGGGTGAAATGCTACAGGCTATCAGGAAGGCTTATACATTGTCTATGGCCTCCATGATGATAGAAGCTGGGCAGTAATAACTACTTTTTCCACTCCCACTAACAAAAGAGCCTCCGAGGGGTTGCACAAGTGCATAATGTGGTTTGCTGTGCACACACACAAAAAAGTCCTGCACAAAATATGCTAGAGGTCAATTCATTTCTCCCTTGAAGTGATTATATATTTGCGGAGCGAGGCTAACTGATATTATTGAATACCTCCAAGCACAACCCTTAGCAAGATGGATGCTTACAAGTTCAATATGCAAAGCTATTCCGTTTTTTAGGAGGAAGGCTAATGCTGCCATTGCCTGGTTTCGCTCCCCCGGAGTATGATGGTGATTGAGGTCTCATTCTCTTTCGTTCTAACAGGAACAGCCAATGGATTATTCATGTTATTGCTTGCACCACTTGCCTCCCAGATGTTCAACAGTGATTTAAAGCCCGGGCATAAATTACAACAGGTTGGAGGCAAATGGCCCAACACAGTAAAAAGGGTGACTAAGTAAGGAATATGCAATATTTGACAATGGAAGTCACCGTCACCCTTATTTGAGGAATGGGAGGAGCTTATGTCAAAGATAGACAGTTATGAGCAGGTGACATTTAGAGTTTCAGGATGACAGGATCTGTTTTTGAAAAATGTGGAGGGGAAAGGACTGAATGGAAGTATACATAATGTATGATTTCTACCTCGACTTTACAGTCACATTGCCTAACCTATATATAATGTATATAATGTAGAGTCTCCCCTTTTCCCATTTTATTGCCCGTTGCTTACTTACACGAAAAAGAAAAAAAAAGGAATATGCTATATTGTGGTCTCATGAGCTTCTGTCTTCTGTCTATAGGTCCTCATTAGTGATTAGTCCTTCAAAATAAAAGAGGTTCAGTTTCATACTTTCATTAACTAAAGTATAAAGGAGGTTTTAAGGGAGGCGTCATACATAGAGCTTGATCTTTGTTTCGAGGCTTGGTGAGTGGACAATGGAGATGAAGTAAAGGATAAACTCAACCTATGTCTCAGAGATGTTTCATCAAGGTGATTTCTAAAGAATCTCTGGTTCTCAAATGACTCATTTTGCAAGAGAGCACTTCTCAGAGAGGGTGACAGTCTAGTTAGTGAAGACGCGAAGCTGACAGTGAGTCATGTGTCTTGTCAGTTTGATAAACTGAGTGAAGTGACAAACTACAGAGGAGATGAGAGGAAAGTAGGAAGTTTGTCACAGCTGAGCGGACCAGGTAGAAGAGAAATCTGTTTTCTCCCCATGCATCCATCTCTCTTTTACCTTCCCTTCCCTTCCTTCTGCAGAAGGATATCATTTGAGGAGGGAACATTTTGATCAATAATACATTTCCCTGCTCTGCTGAGACAGGTATAATTGCGCTGATATATCAGGGTTTAAAACAATTAATGTAATTTACTGTTGAGCATTAGCTATGCATGGGTCCTTCTGTATCATGCTGAGACGTGAATTTGCCACTGTAAGCAGAAGGAGATGAGAAATATGCATATGCAAATGAAATGAAATGGCCATTCCAGTGAGCAGAAGTAAGGAAGTGTGGGTCTCTTCTCGTCAATTAAAGCGAACCAATTTATGAAAAGTTGTTGGTTGGATGCTGGCAGAGCTGTTAAATTATTTGAGCCTGTCTCAACTGTAATGAATACAGTACATTGAGATTCTTCCTACTTTTCAATTAAATTTAGTTTACGATTATTTCAGGACAGGATCTACTTTTCTTATCCTGCGGTATCCTATTCACTTTACACAGTATCCAGTAATGGAGCAGGCTTGGTTCAGTATTCGATGAGCCTGTATTCCTCAAAGAACAGGAGGTGAGCTAGAGTAATGACACATCGCCTTACAGCTACACCGTGTGGATCAATGTTTCAACAAAGAATCCATACCCAGGCTACCCAAGGGTGGTGGTTCCTCTCCTCACACTTGGCAGCCATAAACTGCGACTGAAAGAGCTTCAGCATTGACCCCAAGGGCTCTCGCCTCCACCGCCACCACACACAAGATAGCAAGGAATGTTTTATAGCAGCATAACATTCAAACACAAAAATAAGGATGTTATTACTCGGTCTCACTCTTACATCGGCTTTTTACGGCCCAATCGGAGCAAATGTCAGCCTGATTCATCATACAAAATGCACAAGTGATACCGTCTGTATTACCGCTCATAAAAGAGGGTATCAATCACTTCAATTGACCTTTTTTCCAAGTGTTAGTGAACAATATGCCCCGTGATTCAACACTCCTCACTTTCTTGATTGCATTGTAGGCACCGCTGAAATGCAACATTAATGGAGCGAGCATGTGATTCATGACAGGTGATTGATTGCATTGATTATTACAAGCGTCCACTTCCATACACGAGGATGGCTGGCTAGAGCGTCAAAGGCCATAAATTGTCGATGACTCGGCCAAATGCCAAGACTATGTTTTTACAGGATGTGTGCCTGCTCGCATGCAAATATATGTACGTGTGTGTGCATGTCTGTTGACCTAGCTATGGCCCACATGTCTGTCTGCTTACCAATCAAAGTGTGTTGTGCCCATACATTCTTTTGTACACTTGTTTTTCACATCGGATGTCCTTTCCCGTTGTCTTTTCAGTCCCGTGAGTCCTCAACCTCATATACTGTAGGTCATTTAATTGTCTCCCACCACGTACATCCCTCCTCCACTGGCATTTCCTAATGAATCTAACGTTCCTAGGCCCACACACAGAGGTTGCTTCATTGACTATCGGAGCGGGTCGACCTGTGCGTGGAACCTTTAATTGTTTTTCTCTGAGTCTTGACAGCTGACGACACATGATGGATCGGCCACAGCGCTCATCTCCGACACAGAAAAGGCACACCTTGAAAAACGTTCACGGTCAAATGAGAACTTCCGCAATATGTGGCTAAGGCGGTGCAGACAGACACTTTAATGGGTGTTAGCAGCCGTGCAGATTTTCAAGCTTGGTTGTAGACCAGAGAAGTGTCACTCAATTGGATTTGGAAGAGTACATTTCAGGTAGGAAGAGGAAAGCCCTGGGGTTAACTGGCCTGTTCCACAAATTCCACAATTTAACACATCTCTCTCCACCTCATGAACTTGTTGGCTGTGATGGAGCTGTTAAATGAACTGGGCTTTGTTATGACATAAGTGGAAAGGGATGGTTTCTGGAGAATGGAGACATGCTCAAAAACTTAATCTGGAATTGATTTAGCATTCCATTTCTTGAACTCTAATGCATTGTATAACACAAATACATTAATCAGATAAATGATGCCAAAAATATAATTTAAGGTTACAAAGCTGCAAAATGTATAATGAGCTTGTTATGTTTCAACCAAGGAATATAGCAGAAATTGCTTCATGAAAGCCATTTTTCAGCCCCCCTTGTTATTTTCAAGGGCACTTTCACCACCAAAACACGGAGATGGTTCCTCATCAAAGCTCCTCTAAGTCATTATCATTATTTATGCATGCTTGGAGGGATGGAGAACCTAATTTCTCAGCGAGATGACTGATAGGAGGTGAGTGCGGATTACATGAAGATTTCATAGCATATTTCTCAAGAAAGCCCCATTCTGACTGAAGCAGATGTCAAGCGAGCCACCTCAAATTGAAAGGCCATTCCTCATCTTGTCCAGGAAGCCTTCTCTCTGTTGTTATGGTAGGAGCCTGGATCATTAAGAGATGTCACAGCTACTCCTGCTGTGCTCTGTAGCTGACCCCGTAAACTAGGAGCATAATCACTTCAAAGTAATTCTGTGTTCCTACTGGGTGGCATCGTATAGGTCTAAACAGACACCCAATTATTGGACTCCTACCAGAAAACAGGCCAAGTATTGCATGACCTCCTCGCTGGTTCCCCATGGCCCAAAACAGCTGATCCCAGACAGGTACACACGTTTCCCCAGCCAATCCCATTATCTCAGAATCACACATCAAAGTCCAATCATCTGCCAGGATTCAGTGCCAACTTGCCTCACTTAATAAAGGGCTCATGGTTATTCTGGCACACAGTGCTGCATGAATTTGTCTATCCAACACCTTCCCGTTTTGAGGAGCATATTTGGCACAAAGCCACTGTGTTCCCATTCTAGCCAGGACAATTTAAATACCTGACTACCTCTATAACTTGTAAATTGATCATTAAAATGGTATTTGTCCATGAGGAATAAAAGACCACCTTAAATCCAGACTTGGTGTTGTGGTCAGAGGTGCAGCGGATTGTGTATTGGGGAGGATGCAGTAGATGAGGCATATGAAAGGCAAATGCTTAAGGGAAAAATCCATCCTTAAACATTTTAACACCGTTAACAGCTATACAATGAGCCGATGCACCTTGCATATCTTGGCCCATTTCATTGTTTGGTGGTGTATTTCTTCTTATTCCTGTGGATACCTGGCCAAACGTAGACGATGTGACGTCACGTTGATATTTCCAGAGTAGCTACAATGGAGTTTGATGGCAGAAATGTTTTCAACTATCTAAAAAAAATGTCAGGTTTTGGTGTCAGCCCCTCAGAATCAAAGAGTGAGGGCTTCCTTCTAGACTCACCGTTTTGCAACGACGTTCAACAATCATACGGGGAGAAATCCGTCGCAGAAGAGGCAGAGATACCAATTTCACCGCCTCAATAGACCACAATGCAATGCAGCCACAAAACGTCTTTTGAGTAAGGGGCGCCACTCTCACTCCCATTCTCAACTGGAAAAACGGTCACTCTCTTGCTCTTACTATTGCTCTCTCCACCTAGACATATAACCCACAACTAAATGCAACAAGTTCACACCCGTTCTCTGGTGGTTGTCGGAAGTCATTCTGGGAATGGAAGTTGGATGCCAAGGGTTTGTAGCAAAGTCAACTTTAAGAACACACAGTGAATTTGGCAGATCTTAAAGCAGCAGTGAGAGACAGTGAGTGGCTGTGGCTCAGGAGAAAGCACACAACTGGGACACAGAGTCCAACGTGGTATATTGGTTAAGGTAAGTACCCTTGAGTGTTGCAAGCTATAGGGAATCCTTGCTGGCGTATTGGTTTGTCAGTATATTAGTATATTGGTTTGTTAGCATTTGGCATAGTGGTTTGTTTGTATGTCATTATATTGGCTTGGTAGCACAACCTTATTCTTTACTCTCCCCCGTTTCTTAATCGTATGTTTGCTGGTATATTGGTTTGTTAGTATGTTGGTTTGGTGTCAAAACCTCATTCCTAACCCTTCCCTGTACCCTAGAAATGACCTCAGTTGCATCCAAAATATGGAATTCTATCTTATCCTATCTTATGAGTGGGTTATCATTCACCATCCTCAGCTCTTGGTATAGTTGTCTTACATAATTAAGCTTACCGTTAGCTGATCAAATTCAGTTTCTGAACTTCTGAGTGGGACCTTTCAAGCCAGAAGGGTCAGCCCTCCCACCAGCCTATTGATGAGACCAATAAGGGGTTTAGAATTTATTGGATAATGTTGTTAACTAGGTATAAGCCTAAGTGTAGGTATAGGGTCGTACCCATCGGTTCGAGGATGCCACAGCCTGTTGAGGCTTCAGGAGGTGTCTTGGGCAGGGATGTGGTGGAGGGTAAACCCATGTAAACACAGTTTACCCACCTTTTTTAGGCTGACATAATTCTTTATGATGTAAATTCAGAGTACACACCATAGTAAGTAGTATCACACTGATGTAAGATATATTTTTTTAAAGTAAAAAAGTGTAAATTAATGATTTTCTGAAATTATAATAGATTTTTGTTCATATTTGTTGGCTGTGTGCTTTATGATGATCACTGGAGGTCATAGTTTACCCACTTTTCTGTTTACCACTACACAACAAAACATGAAGGAAGGTGCCCACTTGATAACCCAAATGATAATCCAGCACTCATACACTCAACCTCGTAACATTTAGATTAGGTGGTTAGTTAATGGCGCTGCTTCTTCGATGGTCCTGTAGCTGTATGACCGGGTAGCCTGATGTCCTTTATGGTAACTAATTGTGGGTTAGTACATCATTCTTTTAACATCTGAATTTGGCTTCAGTATTGATGCTCACCCTGGATACTGGCACAGGGGATTGTTACATCACATTCTGTGTATTGGTAAGCTAATCGTTTCAGAAATCTTCCAAGCCTCCTGGATTATCCTCCAGTCTCGCACATTAGACCTCGATGATCCACAAACAGGATTAGAAGTTAAGCTTCTTATTGAATTGTCATTCACATGTTATAAGGCTGCACCTCTTTTGCTAAATAAATAAAATCCTTTAAAAGAAATGTCATAATTTTCACCGGTGCTTATTTTTCAGTTTATGGATTGTGTATTGCTTTATATGTCATGTATGAGGTCCAAGGCAATTCAGTGTTCATAAAGTGCTGGTCTTGTATCAAATCATGACACATCCATGCTTAAGGTTTGAGGTTAAATGATCTCTCAGCTGATTTACCAATTTCAAGTAACACTTTGAGTCGTTTCACTTATCATCTGTCTTCCGGATACATAAAAGCTTGGGAAAATATTAATAAAGTCAAACATGCTGCTTTGTTAAAATTGTCACAGCAAAGCTTTGAAAATAAATCTTGAATAAACTCAAATAATTACATTTCAAGATGTAGGTACATTACAATTATGCAAACAGGTTAATACCATTACAAAGATTAAAAACAATGTAAAACCCCAAAGGTGAGAGAGTACTTTTCCCAGATCAACTAATTGAAAAAGTATTACCTCAATGGAAGTATTCCATTTATAAGAACTTAAGAGCACCAAGTGTAAATATTTCACTGTGTATCAATTTACGCTTGAGTCCACATCATTCTGTTTGATTGATTTCCCTTGAACGCCTCTATAGGTAGACGAAAATGGAGTGAATTGAATTCAAAATGGCTGCTGGGGAAAGGTGAACGGAAATCCATGCATGGAGGAGAGAGTTAATGAAATAGAGTGAAGTCAGAACCCTCGAGGCACAACCCAGTGACTTGCTCTCAGTCCCATGACAATAAAGATCTTCCCCTTTAATTGAAATCTGCTTGTTCCCTGGTCATGATGGACAGCATTTCAAATAAAGGCAGTGTCTCCTCTCTTCACATTCATATCTCTTGATTGATACAGTAACAGTTGGTCCACTTTAAAAAAAAAAAATGTAATGGCTGCTCAGTAACACTTCCAATAGCAGTTTTCAAAAACCAAACCCTGACCAGCCAATCATGTGAGACAGGCCATGATTGGAAAACTGCTTTTATTTCATTTAGATATCAAAACCAAAGTGCCACACCTGAATTTAGTAAATAACAGAGACATCCTGATGGTCAGAACCATAGTGACCTGACAATGGATGATTATATATTCCTGTAACCCAAGACTGATCATATATGTTGGAGAAGAATTAGGAAAGGAAATAGCAGCGGAGGAGAGAGAGGTAGAAAGGTTGTTTTTTAACTTTAAGAAAAGTGCATGGGAGGAGGAAGATATGGGAAAGGAATAAGTGATTCAGGGGGAGAGAAGGGAAGGTGAGGTATTTCTTTAAGAGATTTCAGCTTGCGATGAAAGGTGGGGAGTGACTCTGCTGTCCTGACTCGAAGGGGAAGGTCATTCCACCGCTGCAGACCCAGGAGGGAGAGGAGTCAAGGCCAGGTGAAGCAGTGGCAGAATGCAGTTCACGGCCTGGCATGTATACGGGCTGGACCGTGGCCTGGAGGTACGGGGTCGAACTCCCTTAGCAGCCTTGCACGCCAGCATCCGGATTTTGAATTCAATACGAGCAGTCATGGGCAACCAGAGGAGAGGATAAAGGAGGGGGGTGACATGGGAGAATATGTTGAAGACAAGGCGGGCTGCAGCACTCTGGATGAGTTGTAGGGACCTAAGAGAATATGCTACTGAATAAAAACGTTGTCTTTAAAAAAAAAAAAAGGTTCTATAAATACTGCCCTCCTTGACGTTTTAGTTCCAAGTTTTAGGCTGCGACAGGAAGGGTTAGGGTTACACCAAATCCCTGCTCCTCATAGCACTACATCTTTTGCTTCAACAGCAGCACCCAGAGGAGAAACGGGTGAAACTGAGAAAGCTTTGATGAAGAAAAGCCAAGAGATAGCGCTGTTCAAAGAGTGCAGGGGTCTGAAGAGAGGCGGGGCACCTGTTGACGGCTGCTTGCTCACGGCACTGACACTGACAGCTCTGTTCTATTGGCGAGACCTTTCTTATGATCCCTCTCATTCTCATTATTTTCTGCAGAGAGTTGCAGAAGGGTTGAAATTGCATCCTGACCTCAGTTTCTACATTCCTGAATTCAGGTGAAAAATCCATAACTCCAATTGTTTTTCACATTCTTAGTTGAATTGATTTTTTACGTGGTTATTTATGTGCTGAGTATGTTTCATGACCTTGGGCCTCACAAGTCGTGTCAAAACTCATTGCAGAATTTCAAATAGTGCATGGGTGTCAATGGGAAAATAGGCATATTTGTATTAATTGAAAACCTACTTTGGGGAGATTAGTGGTTTTCATCTAACAGCAGTAATATGCTGTTTCTGCACACAGCTTTTTCATCATTTGTACAGTAGCCTAGTAAAACTGAAATAGTTAGAAAGTTGTTTGGCACAGCTGTTTTATTGACACCATTGTGTGGTGGCTACCTTTTGTAAGGCTGATTACAGTGTAAGCAGAAACCAGTTACATTCAACATGAATTAGCATGAGCAGGTGTTGTTTTTATTGTGATGGTGAGTAAACGACTGATCTAATCTCCCCTGTTTGTGAATATTGTATGACAACCTGCCATAGATCCTTGTTTTGCCACATGATCACTCGCATAACAAAACAATCATGGAAATGATGAAGCCTGCAAGTGAAAAATAGCGGTCAATTATGAGAGGAGACCTGACTGGGTGTTTATAAATTACGTGCAAATTCATATTCATTGAAATCAAGATGAAAGATGTAGGCATATTCACATTCCAGGTGTAGGCCTAGATGGGCTTGTCATGCATCAGAAAATGATTATGAATGATAATATAGCAACTTCATTTGCAAATGCTCTCCAGTCCATCCCACTCAGCTAGGAAGGCCTTCTAATGAACAGAACATTTTGAGCACCAGAGCAGAAAGTCATAAAAGCATCATTTGGCTTTATGCTACCAGTTTGAACAACCTTTCATGTCGCTGCTCTTTCTCTTCATTTCATCTGAAAATGTGTAAATGCAGTGAGATGGGAATAGAACAACTCAGCAGGACTATCTACTTAATGTCCCCATACGTTTGATCACGTTAAATTCAGAATATGCCCTCCTTAGCAACAGATACAGGCCTAAATCATCACACATTCATCTAGGGCCTTTCAGGGTTCTATCCAAATTCCTAATTCAATTAACATTTAAGGGCGATGCCTCCTCCTAATCATAATTATATGGTCTGGCATTTATATGGCTTGCCCAGAAAGAGCAATGCCCCATTTAATCTTCCACAGCACATGGTCGTGATAGTTCCCTGACTCCAAGTGATAGCTGTAATAGACACAAGTTAAGAGCAATCAGGCAGCTGATATAGAATGATTGTTCTCTCCATCATCTAGGCTAAAAGTGGGAACTGCAGCGAACACATGGCTGAAGTGAAGCGAATGAGGTAGGTGATGATAATAAACAGCGGATGCTCTTTCAACCATGTGTGACACATATTTCTCTCTTCGATTATACATGAGATCACAAACAACTAGCATGAGAACGCAATCTTATATGAAGAGTGGAGATGTAATCATGAGCAAATGGATTTTGAAATGGATTTTAGGGTTAGAATCAGCTAAAGGAACCGGCATCATTTGTTTAAATTGCACCCAACAGCTGCAGAGTGTTGTGTTTCTCATGAGGACAGTCAGGTAATTTTATAGTAATGATGTTAAAATAGGTTAAAAGTAACACTTTTTTCCTCAACCAGGGAAGAATCATCAGTGTCCTTATACATAGTAAGAGGTACCTAAAATGAGTTGTGGTTCCTTATTATGCAAAACTGGATTATTTTGACTACACACTTCTAGTTGTGCCCTTCTCTGTCCACTCTCTGTGCCATTTTGCTGTGGAGGAAAAATATATCCACACACTTTAAGACCTCTGTTCTACCCATGTTGCCTTCTGGGAATACACCAACATTTTGGGAAATATACCTTTTGTCCGACTTACCCAGACTTAGACGAGATGTTCGATATCATTTTCACCTCTGTGCGTTCACTGGCTCGTTTTCCATGTATAAGATAATTAATAAGTGATTCAGTCCCGGAAGCTAACTACCGGATCATCTTCCTAATTCAAATAGTAAAATCAACACGAAGTTGACATTTTTATTTCCAAAAAACGCGGAATCGGGTTTTGTTATTTTATACATTGGCAGAATCCGCTTTGTTCGCGTTCGTTTGTGTGCTAGAAGTGTGACTTTGAGACTTACAGTTTCATCATGTCACGGTAGCTACACAACCCAAACCTCTACCAAACTTTAATGATGCTTAATATCTGCAGAGCATTTGACAATGGAATACACTAATACAGTTCTTTGTCCTCAATTGAGATGTCCAAAGGAATCCACCATGCATTTCTACTTCACTAAGATTTCAACAGTCCTTTCTCTTCTCCCCAGCCATTTATCCCACTATTAAATTAATAGTGCCTTGCAGCAGAAAGCACAGTACAGCACTTACACTTACACTCAAAAAGCTCTTTTCCCCATAGTTTTATTCAGAAAGTGTTACAAACATTTGAAATAGATTCAGGAAATAGTTATCTCTGTACAAATGCCTCCAAGCCAGGAACACCTTTTGTACTCATTTTTGTACTCAGTGCTTCTCTCTTCTCAGTGATGCTCCAATGGGGATAGGACTGTGGTGAATTAATAAAAAAAATTGACATATTAAAGACAGAAACATGAATTCGGCTTATGGAATATCTGAGGAGAAAGTCACGAGCAAATGCCTGGTGCATGAGTGTAATAGTCAAGTTGGGACATCTTCATCCAGTAGAAATCTCTGGAACATTTCACTTAGGCAGTACACATTATTCAGACTGATATCCACGGCTATGAAAAATACAGCTAATTGAGCTACTGTGACTTTCTAAGGAGAAGATCTATTTTGATTTTATTCCTCTCTGCTATTAGAAACCAAATGCTGAAACAAGGATATTTTTAATCCCATGTTCTAATCTAAGATTTAAAATTGATTCTGAAATCATGTTAATTATATCCTGGGCTAATTATATCATGGGCTAGCTTAATAATCATCAAAAACACTTTGGAGCCATGAAGAATTTACCAGCCCATGTGAAGTTTCATGAGCAGAGGCTAATTAACAGAACAATGTTGCATAAACTAGCCACATTTTAACAGCAGATTGATTATCCCAAGACCACACAGTGGAACCAAGGCCTGCCGCATACTGAGACTGCTAAATTTAATCAAAATAAAAAGCAACAATAAAAGCTAATTTTGACAGTCTCTGTTTCAGATGAAAGCAAATTTTTACTGCCTTCAAAGTCACTAAACCTCTGTTGTTTATTATCCCTACTGGGAAATATCAACGGAGAACAAAACCAAAGCTGCCAGTGAGCAAATTCCCAGATTTTGTGAGACTTTCTAAGAACTTTATAACTTTATAATACTTACTATATGTAAATGTTCTGCCTAAATTAACATTCATTAAGCGTTTTTTATTGCCAATGAGTGAATTCTCCGTAACTAATGAGAACTAATGAGACCAGCCTCTCTCTGTTCAGCCGTTCAGTCTCTGTATGAGCAGGACTGGAGAGGACTCGGGCCGAGTTTTCGCGGCAAATTTACCGGATGTGACGTTATGCGTGTTCCCGAACCTGCCTCTCTCTCACACACACACACACACACACACACACACACACACACACACACACACACACCCACACAC